>ML093568.1:15546-119190 GCA_003697995.1 Taxidea taxus jeffersonii
TAGGAGATGATAAGGTCTTTCCTAGTTTTCCATCTGGAAGATACTTTCTTATACCATTGTAAGTTACAATAAAACTATGTCACATATAATATGAAAGATCTCAATAAAATTTTAGAATCACTTTTTAGCCATCTAAAACTTTAAATAAAAGCCATACAACTGTTTTTGTCTTTTCTGTTACTACAATGTAAAGGATTCTGGTAAAATATGCTACTCAAACTGTTCCATTTTAGATGGTATTAGTAAGTCATCTGAACTATATGCTTCACCATAACAGCTGTCATAATGTTGAAATGAACTTCATTTTAAAAACTTTATACTCATCATTTTAAGCAGGTACTTCCAATTGATTACTGTATAAAACTGTGAAATATAATTTTATAATGTTTCACTCATAAAAGCGAGTCTTTAAAATTACACCTTGGTACCAGAGGCATCCCATTCGTTCCACTCCAACTGAGGAAAGAGACCCAGATTGAGCAGTCTAACACTGGTCCACTTCTCCTATTTTTCAACTTGTGTTTTTTTTTTAATTTTTTTAATTTTATTTAATAGACAGAGATCACACAAGCAGGCAGAGAGGCAGGCAGAGAGGGGAGGGGAGAAGCAGGCTCCCTGCCGAGCAGAGAGCCCAATGTGGGACTCGATCCCAGGATGCTGCAATCATGACCCTCGGGCAGTGGCTTAACCCACTGAGCCACCCAGGCGTTCCTCAACTTGTGTTCTTGGACAGGTCGCTTAACCTTGATAGTAAAAGTGATGAGGCCACTACAAATGTTCTCTCAAGTCCCTCTTTTTATCCTAGCAACCAGCCAGGCCAAGTGAACTGTCAGAGAATGCTAGCACATCATATCAGGGATTCTATTTCTTTTTAGAGAATTCCTTTATTTATTTGAAACAGAGAGAGAGAGAGCATGAGTTGGGTGGGGGGGTGCCCACAGAGGGAGAGGGACACACAGACTCCCTGTAAAGTGCAGAGCCCCATGCAGGGTTTAATCCCAGGACCCCAAGATCATGACCTGAGCTGAAGTCAGATGCTTAAACGATGGAGCCATCCATCCCCTCCCCCAATCAGGGCTTTTTTTTTTTTTTTTTAGAAAAAGTAAATAGCATTTAAAGTGGTAAATTATACTACAATGCAAAGATAGGAAAATTGCTTATCATGAATTTTTTTAATTTTTTTATTTTTATATAAACATATAATGTAACCCCACCCCCCTCTTCCAACACCCCTCCCCCCCACCCCCCTCAGTTTGTTTTATGACATTAAGAGTCTCTTTTGCTTTGTCTCCCTCCCAATCCCATCTTGTTTCATTTATTCTTTTCCTACCCCCTTAACCCCCAATCAGGGATTCTAGACACCAGGACTAGATTTTACTGTCATACAAAGACTTACACATAAATATAAACAAGGGAAGAGAAACTACATAAGGTTAAATGTTCTTCAATTATACTTTCATGTTTACATCATTCATTTTTCACTGGTTTATACATCCATTTAAAAGATATTTATTGAACCTCTATTATATAGCAGACTCTGGGTACACAAAGATGAGAGATTCCCTCAAAGAGCTTTCACTCTAGTTGAGGAATGTCAATTTCTAAAGAATCAAATGCAATGAAATATTACAGTTTCTACAATAGATATCCATCTATAGAATATGGGGGAGATTAGGGGAGAAAATGGTCATTTCTATTTTGAAGAAATCAGAAATGCCTTTATTTTGGAAGTGACATTTGAAATGAGTTTTATAAAAGATCAATAATACAGTTTGAAAAAGAAATTAAGAAAACCAATTCCATTGACAATAGTGCCAAAAATAATAAAATACTGAGAATAAACTTTAACAAGGTGGAAAAAGACTGGAAACTACAATATGATACTGGAAGAAATTAAAGAAGACACAAATAAATGGAAAAGATTTCACATTCAGGGACTAGAAGCCCTAATACCACTAAGATGGCAATACTGCCAAAAATCATCTACAGATTTAATGTAATTCCTATCAAAGTTCCAATGATGCTTTTTGTAGAAATAGAAAAAAAAAATCCTAAAATTCACATGGAATCTCAAGAGACCCTAAATAGCCAAAAACTCTTAACAAAGAAGAACAAGATTGGAAGTCTCACACTTCCTTGTTTCAAAATTTACCACAAAGCTACAGGCATCAAAACAGTGTGCTCAGAGCTATCAAAATGGCTAAAATCAAAACCACCAGAAACAACAGGTGTTGGTGAGGATGTAGAGGAAAAGGAACCCTCTCACACTGTTGATGGGAAGGCAAAGGGGCAGCTACTGTGCAAGACAGTATGGAGGCTCCTCAAAGAGTTAAAAATAGAACTACCTTACAGCAGTAAAGAAGAAGGTTCAGAAACCTGAAAATACACTTAAGAAATAAAGATGTAAGCCAATGAAATAAACTGAGAAGAATAATATATCTTAAGAGAGGTTAAAAAAGAACTAAGAAAGTGGTTTCTCAATAGCAAAAAGGAGAAAGAAAGGAGTTCTCAGCTATGTGACTCTAAAGCATCTATTAGATTTAGGATTAGAAAGCCATCAGCGGCCTGTGCTGTGACATAGTAGGTTGTAACCCACTGACTGCAGGAGCTGAGAGAAAGGAGAGTAGGCACACGTAAAGAACTGAAGACAGATACCACAGGCTAGGCTGTTACAGACTTTGGCTCAGAAGGGAAGGAGAGGTTCAATGCAGGGGCTGAAGGAAATTCAAAGTCAAAGGAGTGCAGAGTTGTCTGTTATTTCCTGGGCTTTTTTACATTGTTTCTTGTTTGTTTATTTGTTCAGGGCTAAAGAAGGCATACTCAAGTTCACAAAGTTGGGGAAATGGGCTGATGAAGAGGAAAGGCTGGAAATACAGAAGTATCAGCAAGAGAGGAAGGAACGAGTAGAGCAAGACCCAGACTGCAAGGTCATATCAAAAACACAGATGAAGATATTAGTCTTTGATGGATAAAGACATCTCTTTTCCTAAAACTACATGGGACTTAAAAAGCCAAATGCACTAGCAGTAGGTTTACTACATACAGGGAACAAATGAAGCAGGTCCCAGCCTCAGCTTTATCTGTGGAGGGAAGAGAAGGTAAAGGGAACTTAAGGCTGGAGCAGTGACAGGGGGCAAGGGAAAGAATGAAGGAGGAGCAGTGGGACAGCTGAACAGGATGTTGCTGAGTCTGGAAAACTTATACTTGCAAGAGAACCAATCTACAGGACTGTACAATTTCTTCATTTTTCTCACGCATCTGACAAAATGACTCATTAACTATCATGTGTTATGTGTCACACATTCTAGAAGGTACTAAGTAAACAATGGTCAACAAAACAGTTCTGATCCTTGCCATCATGAAGCTTCATCCAGGAAACACTGTCAAACAAAATTACACACTTACAACCTGTGATGATCCTGTGCAGGAGACACATCAGGTACAGTGACAGGGGACTCACGTATGAGTAGACTCTACAGGGCACAGGGAAACGCTCTCCGAGGTAGTGACATTTGAGCTAAAGAATGAAAAGGTCCAGGGACGCCTGGGTGGCTCAGTTGGTTAAGCAGCTGCCTTCGGCTCAGGTCATGATCCCAGTGTCCTGGGATCGAGTCCCACATCGGGCTCCTTGCTCAGCGGGGAGCCTGCTTTTCCCTCTGCCTCTGCCTGCCACTCTGTCTGCCTGTGCTTGCGCTCTCTCTCTCTCTCTCTAACAAATAAATAAATAAATAAATCTTTAAAAAAAAAAAAAAAAGAATGAAAAGGTCCAAATAGAGGGTCTACTCAGACATTTGCAAAAGTTCCAAGGCAGGAACAAACTAGTTAAGTCCCTGATGAAACATGATGAGATAGGAGATGGGGGCCGGAGACCCACATGGAGACACTATGGACCACAGCAAGGTGTCTGGAGTTTATTTTGCCCACGTGTTGGGGTAAAAAAGCAAATGGCTGAATTGATCTACCATTGGTGTTTGCCAGCCTGGTGAAACAGACAAGAAGACAGGACACCCAAAAGAACCCCAACAGAGTGATGCACCATGAGGTCATGGCCAGTTTAAGAAGGAATAAACTATGTTGGCGAGGAAGAGGAGACCAGAGACCTCAGTGAGGTTCCACAGCATGAGTAGCAATGGAAAGAAAATGCAACAGCACACACGGTAGTAAGTTAGGGTGCTAGGTAGTTATCCAATTTACAGTCTTGGAAATAGAATAGTTCTGGAGGATGAATAGCCAAAAGGTTTCACCATGATTATGAATAGCTAGAGCAGGGTATGAGTATTTGAGTATACATTCAAAGAAGTCAAGGGATTTTAAGAAAAGCAACTGCTGTGGTGGTAGCTGGGGGGGGGGGCGGGTGGTAAGGACTTATCATTATTATTAATGATAATGGATACCATCTATTTACCATTGTATATGTGCCAAACACTGTGCTAAGCACCTCATGTATGTTATCTTATCTTGAGAACAGTAACTACTATGCTCATTCTACAAATAAGGAAACCAAATGCAATGGCAGTTCCAAAAGACTCCACAGCCACAGCTCACTTTGAGCCAGGATGTTTGGATGGTTGTGTTCATGATGCTGCAAGAGAGAGTCACAATGTGAGCAAGGAAACAAGGTGTTCAAAAAGTGAGAGGAAATATTTGGACAACAGCAAAGAGGAAAGGTAGAGGGTAACCAAACTCTAACAGCATGAACTACTAATAAGAAAAGTCTTGTGTGTGAGGGTAGAACAGGGACAAAGCAACAGAGAACTAAGAGAACATGGTTGATATCTCTGGGCCCCTGGGTGTGAGGCATTGGTGGAAAGAGCTGTGATCTCAGACTAGCAAATAGATCAGCTGAGGCAAGAATGTAAAGGGGATGCTCCTGAAAATTAGGAGTCCACCTAATTTATAGTGTAACTGACTAATGTAGTGATTAAGAACACAGAATCTGGTGGAGGGTGGACAAAATCAGTGCAAGGAGTCAAAAGTATAAATTTCCAGTTATAAATAAGTCAGGGGGTGTAATGCACAACATGGTGTCTGTACTTAATAATGCTGTACTGCACATTTGTAGGTTGCTAAAAGAATAAATCTTTTTTTAAGATTTTACTTATGTATTCATTTGAGTGAGAGAGAAAAAGAGAGCACAAGCAGGGATATAGTGGGGGGAGGAACAAGCAAGACTCTAGGCTCAGCACAAGCAGGACACAGGGCTCAATCCCCTGGGAGCAGGACCTGAGCAGAGGCAAAACCAAGAGTTAGGTGCTCAAACAAGCCACCCAAGTGCTACAAGAGTAAAACTTAAAAGTTTTCGTCACAAGGAAAAAGTCTGTAACTAAGCAATGGATGTTAACTAGACTTATTTCACTATTTATAAATAACAAATCATTATATTGTAAACCTGAAACTAATATAATGTCATGAGTCAACTGTACCTCAATAAAAGAATATGTCTAACAAAGGAACAATAAAATAAATTAGGATGCAATGGAATATTATATAATCAGTAAAAATGCTTTTGGAAACTATTTCATGGTGATGATGATAGCTAACTTGAGAGCATTTATTCTGTACTAAATGCTGTTCTTTATGTAATTATATTTCACACATATATTATAATGAATAATAGTAATAATTTTTTTTAAAAAAGCATACAGAATCTAGAGATAGACTGCCTGGATTTGAGTCCTGGCTCTACAACTTATTAACAAATTATTTAGCCTCTTTGTGCCGCAGGTTCCCTATCTATAAGCTGGAGAAGATAATAATGGTCCATATCTCATAGAGTTGCTAAAATTAAATGAGTTAATATTTGTAAGATGATTAGAATAATGGCACAAGGTAAATCCATTTAAGTATTTGACTGAAAATCAAGTAAAATAGAAGAAGGGATATAGGAAACCATAGTATGCCATTCCAAAATATGTCATTTTGGCACAAGAATTGTGAGCAAATGAGAATCAGTAGATGCAGAAAGAAATCTTCTCAGATTTTCCCTTATCTGACTACAAGCAGATACTTCTGAAAAATGAGACTGCCCAAAACCCTCTTTCCCAGGAAAGGTTTTTGGCCAAGATGGACTGTACAAACCTTACTCTGTTAGAGCCCCCCCACATTTTTATCTTCCTACAATAAACCACCCCAGGAAGTCTAAAACCTTTTTCTTTATCTTATCACTTCTCTATAAAGTTACTGTTCTTCCATTAAGATGCTGTATCAGCCCAAGTTCTAACCACTTTTTTGAGTTACTCTTCACAGAGTCTTCTCTATAAGATGTGTACTACACATGTTAATAAACTCCTTGTTTTCTGTTAATCTTTTGTCAGCCTAATTTTACAGGGTCTCTGGGGTACAATCCAGGAGGGTAGAAGGAAAAACACACTTCCTCCCCTACTGGGACAGTAGAAAGGGCTAAAAGAGCCGTGTGAAGGGACGGGAAATGTGGGGGGCCTTTGCCTAGAGGAGCCTACACACAGAAGCAGGGCATGCAAGAGAGGCTCTGAAGGTCCTCAGTGGTACAGGGTTGTGATTTGGATATCCTGATGGGGGAGAAAAGCTGGTCTTTTCTTCTTCCTTTTTTTTTTTTTTTTTTTAAGATTTTATTTATTTGACAGAGTGGGAGATCACAAGTAGCAGAGAGAGAGGGGGAAGCCGGCTCCCTGCTGAGCACAGAGCCCAATGTGAGGCTCAATCCCAGGATCCTGAGATCATGACCTGAGCCAAAGGCAGAGTATTAGCCCACTGAGCCACCCAGGTGCCCCAAGGTCTTTGCTTATTCTAAATGAAGTATGGTGAAGGTGTCCTGATGTTTCTGAAGAGAGCCTAACCTAGGCCATGAAGAGGAAGGATGCTCACCTGCCTTGGTGGTGAGAAGTCGAGGACTTCTAATATCTTCTGTGATAGAAGGTATTATATTTCTTCTGTCATAGAGCAGCCTAGAAAGGCCCAAAGATATTAGCAACCAAACAGATTCCCCACAAGGAGCAGAAAACACACAGCACATGCTCCCCATCTTTTGGGGGAAATGACAGTCAACATAAGAGAAAGTGTAATGTTCAAATGAACATCCTAAAAACCTTTCACTTTTCCTTATATGAGATAAATACACTTGGAATCATTTATCATGCTAACCAAGGGCACATTCCTCATTAAAAGAAATATTTGCAAGAACTACTATAATTCTAGCACGCTAAATTTTTAGCAATCTCTCAATCGAATACGCATTTTTTTTTAAAGATTCCATTTATTTATTTGGCAGACAGATCACAAGTAGGCAAAGAGGCAGGGGGGCGGGGGAGGCGGGTAGGCTCCCTGCCAAGCAGAGAGCCCAATGCAGGGCTCAATCCCAGGATCCTGAGATTGTGACCTGAGCCAAAGGCAGAGGCTTTAACCCACTGAGCCACCCGGGTACCCCTCTAAAACACATCTTAACAAAATTACAAAACTACATTTTGCTGAAATAAATGAATGAAATCACATATTAATTTCTACACAAAAAGCTTTGTAGTACAATTTCACCATTGTAAGATGTGGAGAAATGTCATATAAATGCATAATTTTTAGTATCTTCTTAGCTCTATGAGCTACCATGTACTGCTAAGAAAGGAGAAAGTAGGTGCTATTTTATTCTGGAAAAATAGGGTCTCTCAAGGTCAAGAGAGGAAGCTGACACAAGAGTTCTGATGCCACACACCTTACTAGCTTCCTCAAGGAGCTATTCCATAAACCCACATGGACATGGTGTGCAAAGATGGGCTTGGTCTCTTTGGCCCATTATACATCTACCAGAAGTAACAGTTAGCAGCAGCACATCTGGATGCATAATTCAATTACTGATGGTAAAAGCACATATATTCAGGCTGTATTAGTCTGAAATGTAGAATAATTTTCTTCAATTTTACATATTAAAAATTCTAAATTATTCTTTATTCGGAAATTTTTCAGCAATGAACTCAAATATTAGGGCCTAAAATTCAGTTCTTTTTTCATAACAACTATATAATATTTTAAGAATTTGTTTCTTTTAAATTATAAATTTTAAAACTCTAGGAAAATTAAGTAAATCAGACTATTCATGAATTATAATTTTCAACAACTTTTCAAGTTAGTTTTACTTCATAACATGCACTTAAACTTCTTTATCAATACTTTAATAATAAAATTTATTTTCTTTAAAAATTCTCCTCTCCATTAAGTCAAACTAGCTCTGCCTTCACTATTTTGAACAAATAAGATTTTAATATTCCTGTATTGCTATTGGCATATATACACACATAGTTTATTACAGTTTTAAGAAATGTAGTACTCTGGCCAATTTTAAAAGTAGGAATATATTATTTGAATAAGTAGTTTATAAAATGTGACACAAAGACAAATTACATTATTTACTAATACTATTGGACTAAAGCAATACTAATCCTGAGGCATTCTTGTCAAAATAAATTTAATGAAGTGAAATGTTGGCACAAATTCTCTGTATTGAACATTCTATCTGAACACTACATATATATATGTGGAGTTTTAGTCCATTTACTGACTAAACGTCAATGGAAATTTTCCATATACACATTTTTCTTATAAAAGTTCATGAAAATTATAATCAAAAGCAACAGTTCAAAATACACATAAAAGATTAAAAGCAAGCATAACAAACAGTGATTATATGAGGACAGAATGCTATTCTCCCTCTATTTTCCATTTTTGTAATGTTTTGTTTAAATTTTGGAAAAGTATATATATTTTTAAGCAACAGTCTCTTGCATCAAGAAAAGAATTACAGGGGCAGTGGCCTTTCCTAAAATGACAAACCAACACCCTTGGGCTCATAGTCATACTAAAGCTGGCAAGATTTCACATTCCTCAGCACACAATGGATCTTTCATCAATACTGGAAACTGCCTTTGTGAGAATATTTGCTAAGAATGAATGGAATTCTCAATGTTGTAAGCACCCATTGAATTATTTAAAAGAACAATGAATGAATGACTAATTAGAAATGTTTCTTGACCTCAGGGATATTTATATTCCTAAAGAAAAAACCTAAATCTAGCATTTTCTCCAGAGCAGTTAGGAAGAACAGGTTAAGTTTGTTAACTACAGCCATTGGTTCCCAAATGCTTTGTTATCAAAACTATTAGAGTCCCCTTTTTCTTGACCAACTAATAATTTTAAGTCCTTCTCAACTCATAAATATTGTTTACATGTTTGCTAATATGTTCTTTGCTCCACAAAAGAAAACTTAACCAACAATGAAATGAAACTTGATCCTCAATGTCTCCCTTCACCCCAAAAACAAAGCACTTTTGTTTTTTGTTTTTCTGGTTTTTTTAAATTATCTATTTATTTAAGTAAGCTCTGTGCCCAGTATGGGGCTCAAGCTTATGACCCCAAGATCAAGAGTCACATGCTCTTTGGACTGTGCCAGTTAGGCATCCAAAAGATGAACCTCTGAATGAGTAACTATAAAACTACATAAAGACAGTCTAATACTAAGTTTAAAAAAAAAAAAAAGTTTAGGGACGCCTGGATGGCTCAGTTGTTAAGCATCTGCCTTTGGTTCAGGTCATGGTCCCAGAGTCCTGGAATTGAGCCCCGCATCAAGCTCCCTGCTTGGCAGGAAGCCTGCTTCTCCCTCTCCCACTCCCCTTTGTGTTCCTTCTCTCACTGTGTCTCTCACTGTCAAATAAATAAATAAAATCTTTTAAAAAAAAAAAGTTTATGCCTCAAAAACTCATATATATGCTAAGGTTAAAATCACTTAAAAATACATATACTTTGGAAGGATATAAGGAAATAATAAACACTAATTTCAGGATGATGATTAGCTTAAATGAAGGATGGCCATGGGATGGATTAATGAAAAGGATAATACAGTTAAGATTATTACCAGTGTCCTAGCTTTTGTTTCATGGATTTTGTTTGTGTTTTTTGTTTGGTTGCAGATTCCCAGGTGATTAAGATACCATTTTAAAATAGAGATTTTAAAATAGAGGTGGATGGATGGTTGATAGATGATAGATAGATAGATAGGTAAGTAGAAGGATCGATCGATCAAGTAAAACAAGTATGGACAAATGATAAATATATTATGAACCAAAAAAATCACTAAACCTGAAATGAAAGGACATGAAATTATCCACCATGATATGAAAATAAAAATTCTTTTTTTTTTAAAGATTTTATTTATTTATTTGACAGAGAGAGAGAGAGAGAGATTACAAGTAGGCCCAGAGGCAGGCAGAGAGAGAGAGGAGGAAGCAGGCACCCCACCACACAGAGAGCCTGATGTGGGGCTTGATCCCAGGACTCGGGGATCATGACCTGAGCCAAAGGCAGAGGCTTAACCCACTGAACCACCCAGGTGCCCCGAAAATAAAAATTCTTTACAACATGTGGATTAACATCCAAACTACAATCTCTGGATCAACTCAAAAGTCATTCATCCAGATTTTGTAATTTTCTTCTTCCACTTTACTAAACACTTTCAATTATGCTGCACAAAGTGACCAGTGAGACTTTCTCACATCATCAATGGACCTTCTGCTCAGAGAGTAGTACCTAAACAGAAAGGGGCAAAAAAACAGAGGAAAATGCTGCTGTCTCACCCACGGACTCTCTAGAATGGGGCTGAAAACGCCCACAAGCTTATGAATAGGCAATTGGTGATTCTTATCCATACTGTCAATACTTATTAAGTGCTAAGTATATGTCAAATGTCATGAAAAGCACTAGAATCCTTCAGATTTATGATTAGGATAGTCCTAACAGATTCTTATGTCTAGCCCATCGTGTTCCAGACAGCCCAGAATCAACATATCCTCAGGTCAAAGAATCGAGATAGTACATAGTCACAGTGGAAAACAGTATGGAGGTTCCTCCAAAATGTAAAAACAGAAACACCATATGATCCGATAATTCCATTATTGAATACTTACTCAAAAACAAAACCACTAATGTCAAAAAGATATATGTCCTGCTATGTTTATTACAGCATTATTTACAATAGCCCAAACATGGAAGCAACCCAAGTGTCCATCAATAGACAAATGGATAAGGAAGATGTGGTGTATATAAAACAGAATATTCCACAACCATAAAAAAGGATGAGATCATGCCATTTGAGACAACATGGATGGACCTATAGGGTATTATGCTAAGTGAAATAAGTCAGGCAAAGATAAATATCATATGATTCTACTCATTAGTGGAATCTAAAAAACAAATGAATAAACAAACAAAAAAGCAGAATCAGACCTATGAATACAAAGACCAAAATGATGGCTGCAGTAAGAGAAAGGGGTGGGGGACTGGGCAAATGGGTGAAGGGCAGTGGGAGATACAGGCTTCCAGTTATGGAATTAGTCATGGGAGGGGCATATGGGTGGCTAGTCAGTTAAGTGACCAGCTCTTTGTTTCAGCTCAGGTCATGGTCTTGTGGGTCATGAGCTCAAGCCCCACATCAGATTCCCTGCTCAGCAGACAGTCTGCTTGAGATTCTTTCCCTTTGCCCCTCCCTCCCAACTCCGTGCTCTCTCACTTTCTCTCTCTCTCTAAAGTGGATAAATAAATCTTAAAAAAAAAATCATGGGAATAAAAGTTACCGCATAAGGAATACAGTGATATGGTAATAGTGACATATTGGGTAAGAACGGTAGCTACACTCGTGGTGAGCACAGCATAGTGTATAAACTTGTCAAATCACCATGTTGTACACCTGAAACTAATGCAACATTGATGTCAACCATACTCAAAAAAAAAAAAAAAAAAAGATAACTTTCAGGTACGTTATTTGGCTGCTTACCTATTCATGCAAACGCTGAAGCAGCTCCTTTATAAAGTAAGATTATAATGGCTTCCCAAAGTTAAAAGATTTCAAATCTCTATTACAAGAATTGGGGATGGGGAGGAGATTTTTCCAACAGATGAGATTTCACACAGAGGTGTTGCTGTTTGTTTTACCTGCTATCTCCAAAAGTGAGTTTGCATGATCTCCTTCTGCCAGCTTGACAAATCCAACTTGATTTCTAAAAGTGTCAATCCCTTGAAAGGGCAAAATCAACTGTTTTCCTTGGAGGATTTCTTCTATGAATGGCTTTAATTCCAAAAGAGCACCAATACCACTGGTAAGAGAAAATACAATTTTCAGTAACATATTAAGTAATAAAATATATAAAACAAAACAAATAATCAGTTTTAGAAAGATAAGTTTTGATATTTGTTCTAGTTAAAGCTCAAAAATAACTTCAAAACCTAATCCATATGATCAAAATACTTTTTTATTTTTTAGTTATTTTTCTTACTATGTTCTGTTAGCCAACATACAGTACATGATTAGTTTTTGCTGCAGTGCTAAACGATTCATCAGTTGCATATAACACCCAGTGCTCATCACTACACGTGCCCTCCTTAATGCCCATCATCCAGTTACCCCATCCCCGACCCCCTCCCTTCTGTAACCCTCAGTTTGGGTTCTGGAGTCCAGAGACTCTCATGGTTTGTCTCCCTCCCTAATTTTTAAACAAAAGTTACAGAAGAAGTGAATTAAATTTTTACTTAATTATAATTTGTATTATATTAAAGACATGAAAGAAAATACTATTTTATAATTCACCAAGAAGCTTTTACTCAAGGAAACACTACATGGACAGCTCAAAAAATATTACTGATAATATATTCCAAAAAGTCTAATACTACAGGAGCTTTTATTAGATTATGTGGAAAGTTCTGAATTCTTATTAAAAGTACTAATACAGTATTTACTATCTGCAATCTACTCTACTAAAACTTAATATTCATTACCTCTTATACTATAATAACCTCCATAACGAGGTAATACTATAACTGGATTAAACAAAATACAAGCTTATATTTGCCAACTACAACCATGTAAGTTTATTTCTGTTTAACCTATGTGATTTTAGGACAACTCTTCCATTTTTCTTTGTTTACTTATTTTTTTTAATTTTATTATAGGACTATGTTTTTTTTTCCTCATAATAACAAATGTTTACTACATGAATGAATTAAACATTATCAGGTTTGGAATATTCTGAAAATTAGGATAAATTATTTCTACCTTTAAGAGAATTCTGGTGTAGAGATGTTGTTATGAGAAAAAAATTAAAATCTCACTAGAGGGCAGCAATTACTCCAAAAAGAAATAGGTACATTCTTACATAATGTAGAGAGGGCTTTTAAAACACCCTTCTGCTGAAATATCATTAATTTAAACTGTCTTGATCAGTGTGATCTGTTCACCAGTAACTATATGTCAAATGAAAAGAAATTTAGGTATTTTTCTAGCTCTTTCATATTTCTAAATTAGTTTTCATATAAAGTTTGTAACATATCATCCATAACTTCATACAGTTTCAATTCTCATCTATGTCATAACAAAGTATACAATACTTCAAAATATCTTTGGAAAGGTCAACATTTCTCATTGTACCTCCAAACCCACATACTGAATCCAGTTTTTCTTGACTGTATTTATGTTCATCCAAAGAGACACAGTGTACATACTTCTACTGCAAGACTGTCCTTCACTGTGTGCTGGAAGTTAGAGCATGTGAAAGCTAAATGGCCACTTCTGGTTCACCTTTCATAAACTGGGGAATTCAAGATACTCATTTTAAATATAACTATATACTAAAGCAGGCCATGCTAAAGGTTGGGGCTTTTCATAGACTGTGAATTCTAGATGCCATTTTTCATTAAAGAAATATAGATGATCTAAACTCAGTCTAGTTTGTTTTCTTCAGTTCTCTAGGAGCATAAACCAATAAATAATTACCAATGAGGTATCACTGATCACAAAGTAGGAAAAACTCATAGTGTCTATTGGTTAGTATCACTAACTTTCAAATTCTTTTAAATAGAATATCTTTCCAAGAGTGATTTATGGAAAAACTTCTTTATGGTAAAATGAATAAAAATTATATGCATACATGAGATAGAACTCTGAAACCAGAGTTCAGACCTAAAGATGTATTTGAAATTAAGGCAGGACAGCCATCTTCTCAACTCAGGAGCTGGGTTTGGCCCTACAAATTTCTATGCCTTTCTTCTACACTGTGAGCAGAGGACTAGAGGTGATATCTGAAGAAATTCATGATTAAAAAAAAAAATTTTTTTTTAAGTAATCTCTGCACCTGCCATGGGGCTTAAACTCACAATCCTGAGATCAAGAGTCGCATGCTCTACTGACAAGGCTAGCCAGGCACCTTGAAGAAACTCATGATTTTTAAAAAATGCTTCTGCATACTCCATACCCAACCCACGGATCAGTATATCATTAAACACCTAAATAATGATACTAGATTTTGAAAAAAAAGAACACAGGACAAGGAACTGATAACATAGATGTCAGCATATTATACAATGTAGGATGAAAGGTAAAATTAAAAGGTTAGAGACTTAGAAAACCCTTCATATAAATAATGTTTTACCAGAAAACTCAACCGGTTTCTCTCTCACTACACAGCTACCAAAAGTGAAGTCACATCTTGATTCTATTCCTCATTTAAAAGTTAACACTGCTTTTAAGGGGACTGGCCGGATGGCTCAGTCCCCTTAATGAGTGGCTGACTCTTTGATTTAGCTCAGATCATGATCTCAGGATCCTGGGATCCAGCCCCGTGTTAGGCTTCCCACTCAGCGGGAAGTCTGCTGGAGGATTCTCCCTCTCCCTCTGCCCCTGCCACATGTATGCGCATCCTCTCTCTCTCAAATAAATACATGAATCTTTTTAAAATACAAAATAAAGGGGCACCTGGGTGGCTCAGTCGTTAAGTGTCTGCCTTTGGCTCAGGTCATGATCCCAAGAGTCCTGGAATCAAGCCCTGCATAGTGCTCCCTGCTCAGTGGGAAGCCTGCTTCTCTCTTTTCCACTCCCCCTGCTTGTGCTCCCTCTCTCGCTATGTCTCTCTCTGTCAAATAATAAATAAAATCTTTCAACAATATAAATAAATAAATAATAAAAACACTGCCTCAGACACTTCCCTGGCTTCCCAAACTAGTAGCAAATCTTTACTCCTTTGAAATGTCATTAATACTTTTTTTTTAAGATTTTATTTATTTATTTGATAGACAGAGATCACAAGTAGGCAGAGAGGCAGGCAGAGAGAGAGGAGGAAGCAGGCTGTCTGCAGAGCAGAGAGCCCGATGCGGGGCTCGATCCCAGGACCCTGGGATCATGACCCGAGCCGAAGGCAGTGGCTTTAACCCACTGAGCCACCCAGGCGCCCCTCATTAATACTTTTTATCTTATGAAATATACTAGTTTTTAGATTTTTCTATTACAGTAATTTGAGTTCATATGGTATCTAGTCAACTTACTCATATAATCCATGAGCATAAGAGCCATTCCTGATTGATATTCATTTTCCCCAAAGCACTCTGTTCAGTATCTTGCACGTGACTGATAACACTGATTGAGCTGCAAAACACTATCTTGTCTGGATAGCAAACCTCATTTATTTCTTAGATTTTTCATTATAATTTTGTCAAGAAAAATTCCTAAACTGCAAATACCTGGCCACCATCTTCTAGTAGAGAGAATATTCCCAGTGTCATAAAGTTGCAGAGGGATGCCACTTCAATCACAAAGCTGACTTGCTACACATTTCTTTTTTTTTCACAGAACTAAAAGTCTTTCCAAAAAGCCCTGATAAAACATGGGGCTGAATGACACAGAGTGTCACGATGCTCTCTGCACAGGGATTCTTCAGTGTGTAATGCCATGACTTAGGGCAAGACGCTGCTGCCTTGTTCAGGATGGTCCCATGCGCTACAGATGGCTTAGCGACTGTCACTCCTGTCCATCAAGGGTCCACAGCACTCCTCAGTAATCGTGACAACCAAAATACCTGCCCCCCAGTTATCTCTAAAAATCTCCTGGAGAAGGCAGTCCAGCCTCCACTGAGAAATGTAGGCAGCACGATACAGTGGAAGCATACCTGCCCCCTCACCTCACCCCCACCACACACCACGTGCTCATCAGTGGAGGCTACTGAGGTACAGGAAGCCATCCATACCTGTGCAGACTGATCTTTCCCACTTCTCTCATGCCATTATGCTCATCCTCTTCTACCCCACCCCTTCTCTTTGCATCTCTCCATCTTTCATACACACACCCCATGGAGTAATAAGAGAACTGACTAGTTCTGGTTCCTCTACTGACCAGTATTTGCTTAATTCCTCAGGCTCATGCTTCTTCATATGTATAAGTGAGATGGCATTTCTGTGATGCCTCCTAATACCATTAAGAGAATAAAAGAAAATAGTATTTGTATGGGGGATGGAAGCTGAGGATCAGAGACTGAGGTATACATGTCATAGGCCATGGCCAAGACCCTTTCTGAAACAGAACTTAAACTTACTGATCAGTGCTGACTCAATCTTTTCTAGTTTAAAAAAGTCTCTTTGGGGTGCAATTATTCAGTTAATTCAAACATTCTTTTGGGAGTTTATCCCTTCACTCTCTCCTCCTTCCTCCCAAGGAATCCAGCATACTCTTCTAAGAGAACTCAGGAAGATCTCTGGACTGCTTGCTGTTTGAGTCCTCAGAGATTTCCATTTCAGAGGGACTGGTCCGGTCATATCCTGGGTGCCCTGTATTAGGGTCCATGACAGCATGCTTGTTCCTTCCGGCCTTTGTACCAGCAGGTACTGCTGAAGCACAAGATCCCTGCCAGAGTCTCTGATCAGGAAACATGGATGTTCAGTAGTGTCCTCATCCCTTACCCAGCTCCTTCTGATTCACCAGTTCTTTGAGTTGGATGTCCAAGTCCACCCACCAGGGCACAAGAAACGTCTGCATCCATCTTTATGTCTTGATAGACAATGGGGAATTGAAGGAACTACCTCAGGTCCATCTGTTAGAGATCTTCCTCAACTCTAATCTACCACCTAAGTGACACCACATTCTTCCAGCTTTAGTTGAACAAGAACTTCTCCAAAGATCTTGAGTGCTCCCCAGCCACACCCTGAGCACCCCAAACCAATGTGAGTGTCTCTACCATTCCGCATTCTCTGCTTCAGCACTGGTGGGGGCAGGGGTTGGAAAGAACATTCAACCCCAAGAGAGGAGCCAGGATGTTGTGCCTGGCTTCATGCCTCACTGACTCCACCCAATGGAGTCCTTCCCACCCAGGACATTAAGACTCAGAGCAGCCACCTCAAAGTTGTCTGTGCTTTCACTGACCACACTGAAGTTCTTTTGAATTTGTTGCTAGTTCAGTGTCTCCTACTTGTCACCCCTTATACCAGCTCACCAAGAGGGAAGACGGAGGTCCCCCAAGAAAAGAAGGTATTCTGCCTCCAAACTGGCTTTGGACTTGAGACCATATCAACACTTCCCTGGATTTTGGACTTGTCAGCCTCCACAGTCACATGAGTGAATTCCTTAAGATAAATTCTGTATGTAAGTGTAGATACAGACATGTCAAGATACAATACATCTAGATATCTACACAGATATACATCCTATTGGTTCTGTGTCTCTGGAGAACACCAATTCACCGTTCTAGCACACACAGGGCACCACTCTTCTCTCAGGCTTTCGTATTCTCATTGTTTTATCTTTCTTGGTTTCTTTTTCTTTAAGAGCATCAGAGTATTTATTTTGTCTTCTAATTGGCAAAGTGAACAGTGAAAGTGAGTCAAGTAAAAAATCTTCTAGGCCTCTCTGCAATTGCAGGGTGCCCAAGACCTGCTCTTGGGTAGATCAGGTTGGAAGACATCAGAAGACCAATTTCTAGAGACACGAGGGTCTACTGTTCAAAACACATAACTATAAGAATCATAATTTGGCTTCATATTTTGAGTTACTAGTTCATTGTTTTCTCCCTTTTCCTCACCCTCTTCCTGATGTAAGCCTTGTTCTTCATTCCCTTGGGAAACTATATGTCAGGGTAGAAAACCAAAGTAATCTGCAATACATTCTGACCATGGTTTTCCAAAGAGACAAAGCTCCAGCTTAAATCAGAGAGCTATACAGACAGTAACAAGGTACAGACAGAGTATCCCAGAGAATTAGGGGGAAGACCAAGGTCTCTCCACTCCAGGCTGGGAAGCAGCAGCCAATGACTTATACCCAAACTTTATGGCACAACTCTAGAATTAGGAGTAGGTAGTATACAGGCATTATACAATTGAGTACGGTAAAATTGTAATTGTCTACTGATCTAAGGAAAGGCAGCTCTAATAACTAATAATACTGGTTGCCTGATGTGTGCCAGGCCCTATACAAGGAGCTCTTACATGTACTCATACTATTATTTTTCCCATTTACTTAAAAAGTGGACAGTTGGTCCCAAATCAGGTCTCTGTTCAGAGATAGTTGTGCCATGGTTCCAGAATCTTTACCAAGAATCCTAACCTAAATGGCCAGTCTCCAGATGCTTAACATGATTAACATGAGCAAAGCAACTGCTTAACTAAGGGCTACTATTTGATAACAATAACAAAGTTTAAAAGTCTAGATTAGGAGGAATACTTGTATTGTTAATTCTGTACATTGGCTATTTTTTGGTACATTGACTATCAACTGGGATAAATTATAACAAAGAATGATTCCTTAGAATCTCAATGTCTCTGGGTTCTGCTATGCCTATTCATATTAAAGTAATAATCTGAAAGATGACATTCAAGGAAGACATATTACTTACATGTTTACTTCATCTTCATTCAATAATTGCATCACTAGCAGGGTAATATGAAAGGAGCCATCACTGGTCATTGCTTTGGCTAGTTGCTTATCTTGTTGTATTATTGCGTTTTGCAGGATCTTAATTCCTCTTGTAATCTAATCACACATGTGCACATATACACATAAAAAAGAGATTAGACAAGCAAAATTTCCTTATGGCAATTTGAAAATCAAGAAGAAAAATAAGCAACAATCAAAATTAGAACTATGTCATTCTTCAACCAAGCAATGCTTAATTACCTGCTTGTTCTCAAATATACTGGATAAAATAACCTGGGAAGCTTAATATGATGTATGAGTTTTTAAAACTTATACAATCCTTGTCCATCTTAAAAACATCTAGCCTAGGGGTGCCTGGGTGGCACAGTCGGTTAAGCATCCAACTCTTAATTTTGGCTCAGGTCATGATCTCAGGATTAAGCCCCACACTGGGTTCTGTGCTCAACATGCAGTCTGCTTAAAATTCTCTCTCCCTCTCCCGCTGTGCTCTCCCTCTCTCTCTCTAAAGTAAACAAATATATCTAAAAAAAAAAAAAAAATCAAGCCTAAGACCCTTATTTTACAAACTGGATCACTGGTTGAATCCACTGGTTGACAACCTCTCAGTGACCAGGCAACTTTTCAGAAACTTGTCTTTGGACTATGCAGCATGACTCACGATAATTATGATCTTTCTGTAAATAAAAAAAAGTTTCATTCTTGCCACAGAAAGGTCAAACCAGCAGACAACATTCCATTCCTGTTGGAAGTATTATTTATTTGTCCCCAAATGAATGTATCTGAGAACCCATTCTTCATGGCCTTTAAAATTTTTTAGGACAGCAATAATCTCAACAGGAGTGACTATTGTCATCTTTCCAGATGTGTGAGGAGGGGCATAACCATGGAGAGAGAGCTGCAAAGAAGTCCAAATGCACAGGTCAGAAAAACGAGTACAGTGTGCGTGGAGGTGAGAGCCTTCGTCTCTTATCAGACTGTCCCCTCTCAGTCTCTGCTCTGAAATAAGCAGGGGAACGATGCTCTTCCAGCTAGGTACAATCCCAGTCAATTTCTCCACGTGAGTGTACTGAAGTTGGTTTGAATGTGAAACAGCAAACTGAGCAACACTCAGAGAACAGAGAGCACATGGAAGCTCTGAGGCAGCAGAATTCGTCAGAGAGGAAAGGGGAAGGAGAGCGGGCTGGACACTGAAGCAGAGTCCATTAAAAAACAGCAGAGATAAGAAAAAACGGAATCATGAGCACAGCAGACTGTTCTGATACTAGAGTAGCTGTTTTATCCTGAACAATGTCCCCATTATCTGCAGAATTGACTGGACAAATCATGAGATGCCATCCCAGGATCTGACTTCCCATACATATTTACAATAAATCTGCATCACCAAAAATAATCTCAGCATTTCTCCCCTCCTTGCCATCTGGAAGACAGCGACACAGGAAATGGTGTTTTTCTGGGAGGAAGTTATGCAGTAACACCTAACATACCAGTTCCCAAGGCAAGAGGTCACTTCCATGAAACCTAGCAAAAGAATACTGATAGCTTGAGGGGTGCCTGGGTGGCTCACTGGGTAAAAGCCTCTGCCTTCGGCTCAGGTCATGATCCCGGGGTCCTGGGATTGAGCCCCACCTCCTCTCTCTCTGCCTGCTTGTGATCTCTGTCTGTCAAATAAATAAATAAAAAATCTTAAAAAAAAAAAGAGAATATTGATAGCTTGATAAAGCGCTCTTGACCTAATAGTACACAAAGATTGTACGGAGTCACTTTGCTCTATTCTCTATCAATAAAACTAAATTGTAAACACCTCAAGGTCGGTGTTCATTTTTCCAAACCCACCCTCTCACCATGGTGACTAGTAACAATAATAAAAACAATATTTAAAAGTATTCCTGAATTTAACAGAACACTGTATGTTAATTATGCTGGAATTAAAATAAAGTAAAATAAAATAGAGAACTGGCATGAGAACACATCAGTAAATGTCAGTTCACATTATTCTAAAACGTGTTTTTCACCTAAAATTTATTAGACAGTTTCCAAATCATTAAATATATAGAATATCTTCGTTTTTTAATAGCCTAGGTTCCAATTTAATTATCTACTCCACTACTTATAAAGTTTTTTCTCAAAAAATAGCTTTTAATTAAGAAAACAAAACAAAAGAAACAGTATTTGAAGAACTGTAGCAGTAACTAACCTTTATGATGTGATCACTAGATTCTAGATACTAAAGTAAGCATTTTACACATATTAGTTCACTGAAGCCTCTGAACATTGCTATGTGGTAGATATGGGAATTAACTCTATTAAAATAAATTGAAAAACAGGGGGCGCCTGGGTGGCTCAGCCAGTTAAGCATCTGTTTTCGGCTCAGGTCATGATCTCGGGGTCCTGAGATCGAGACCCGCATCGGGCTTCCTACTTAGTGGGGAGCCTGCTTCTCCCTCTCTCTCTGCTGCTCCCCTGTTTGTGCTCTCTCTCTGTCAAATAAACAAATAAAATCTTAAAAATAAATAAATAGAAAAACAGACGATTTTTTTAAAAATCTCTTCAAAGTCACATACCCAAAGCAGCAAAGGAAAACTTAAGGGTAAGTTACAACACATGAGAAAAATGCAACAGGTATAAGAAATTAGTTTATTTTCAAGAGGGGACAAACAAATATATGTATATATATTTTTAATATATTAAATGGAATGTTACTAAGGCATAAAAAGGGAAGAGATCTTGTCATTTGCAAAAAAAATACATTGATAAACCTACAGGAGTATGCTAAGTGAGAGGAGTCAGACTGAGAAAGACAAATACTGTAAGATTTCACTTATATGTGGAATCTAAAAAAAACCAGAACATATAAACAAACAAAATCCAGAAAGAGACCCACAGATACAGAAAACAAACTCGTGGTTACCAGAGGGGTGGGTGGTGGTGGGATGCTCAAAATAGTGAGTGGGGAGGGAGATACAGAATTCCGGCTATGGAATGAGTAAGTCGTGGAGATGGAAGGTGCAGCGTAGTGAATATGGTCAGTGGTATCATAGCATTATGTGGTGGCAGACGGCAGCTACACTCGTGGTGAGCACAGCATAACGTACACAGACTGGTGAAATCACTATGTTGTACAACTGAAACGAATGTAACACTGTGTGTCAACTATACTTCAGTCAAAAAAAAAAGTCATACCTCTAAACAATATAATTACATCCCCAAATCTTAGCTGGCACAAATGGTAATTCTGGTTTAAATGAATATGAAAAGTAGCACAGGATGAGAACTCTGTTTTATAAACAGATTGATGCAAATTAAGGGTGCTAGACTTGGCTCAGAAATTCTAGATTTTAACCCCAAGTCCACCACAGGTGTGAACCCACCCAAGTCACCTGTCTCCAGACTCTTGGCTTTTTCAGTTGTAAAACAGGAGTAACAGAATCTGCCTTGCCAAACTTAGAGTGTGAGTGTTGTGTTATAGATCAAAGTAGATAAGCTACATAAAAATACTTTGGAAGCTCTACATCATTTGCCTAATAAAAGGTATGGAACACTGCCAATATTAAAATCAGCGGTTCTCTACCCTATGCAGCTTGGCCTCCCTGATACCATTCAGCAATGTTTTTTATGTGATGTTTTATGTTTTATATGATATTTATGTCATAACTGGGGACTTGCTACTTGTTTTTTTTGTTTGTTTGTTTGGTTGGTTCTTTTAAAGGTTTATTTATTTATTTGAGAGAGAGAACACGCATGTGTGCCAGTAGGAGGAGGGGCAAAGGAAAAGGGAGAGAGAGAAGCTGCCTCCCCACTGAGCAAGGGATTCCATCACAGGGCTCAATCCCAGGACCCTGAGATTATAGCCTGAGCTGAAAATAAAAGTTGGGCAGATGCTCAGCCGACTGAGAAACCCAGGCACCCTGGGACTTGCTACTTGTACCTAGTGAGTAGAGTATCCACATTTTCATAAAAACACTCTCCATTCTGGGCTCAATTACTAATTATATGTAAATTTAGGATAATGATCAAAAAATTGCATTCATTTATGTATTCAGCATTTTAGTGCAATGTCAAGCTTGCTAAAATAGTTTTAGTCCATTCACATTTTTTTAATCATCTAGTAGCTTATAAACTTAAAATTAAAAATCATAAAATTCTTTGAAAATTAATTCTCTAACATCACACAGTACTTATGATGCAGGGTTAACTTAACCTATGAAATTTCTAAATATAACCTAATCAAGTGATATATTTCCCTTTTTTGTTGTTTGTTTTATTTATTTAAGCAATCTCTATACTGAGCATGGGGCTTGAACTCACAACCCTGAGATCAAGAGTCGGATGCTCCTCTGACTAAGCTAGCCAGGTGCCCTGAGTCAAGTAACATATTTCCAGCTATGCTTTGATCCTCCCAATGATGCTCCAGATTAATTTATATATTCCTTGATATCATGTTAAGAGGTTTTTAAATGCTTTTTTATTCCTAGTTATATGCTTAAAACATAAAAGAAAAAGGAAAAAAAAAAACCTTCAGCATCTTCTTCTATAAGTACCAATGTCATTAAAGGCCAAAGGAAACTAATTTCTATAGCCACTGTTAAAAATTCTATAAAGTCATTAAAGCTTATCTGTCACCCTAATTCCCAGCCATTGACAGTAGTACTGCACAGGCACATTCTGAAAAAACCTAATACTACAGAATCATATTTAAATATGATACTCAAACTTTTTAAAAATAAGAGCATTATTAAAATCTTAAATATTTCATTGAGTATTGTCTTTATGTTTAGAGAACAAAAACAACCAACCACCTGTTAAACCTCACCACTAAGCCATATTCCATATGGCTAAAAACAATGCAGTAAGAAAATTCATTTTTCTATCTTATCAAGCTTTCTAATTGACTCAAGGCATATATGAGTACAGAGAAAAAGCCTTAAAGTTACAGTGCTTCTGCACAAGGAAGAGAAGTTGCATTCCGGCATAGAGCAGGAGAATGTCTGTGACCCCATCTTTTGATATTATTTTCAGAATTTTTTGAAGCTGTTAACTTATGTTGTCCCTAAATTTGCTGCCTCATTAAGATTTACTAGAATTATCACTTCAATCCACTATGTAACTTTTCTTCAATGCTGAATACTTTCATTTTTCTCACTTGTCTACAACCACGGAAAGAACTTGAAAAACTGACAGACAATGATGACAGAGCAAAACTGGAGAAAAAGTAAAAAATCATTCTCCAATAGGAGAAGTTTCCAAATCTACCAAATGCTTAACATACACACCAGGATATCAAATACTTTTACAATTACATATACCAGAAAAGAACTGAATACTCTGATTATGTTTAGAAGACCAGCAACTTTCTCATGACAAAATGATGAAATATGGAATTAAATGCAAACAAATGTCTTTTAAAACCCCCAAAGAAAATCATATTTTTCCATTAGTATAAAAAATCATCTTATGAAAAATTAATCCATTCCTGAATTCAGTTTCTAGTTCTCTTGCATTTTTTCAGTGCTGATTTACCTTGTAATATTACCACTCAAAAGAAAGCACATAAAACCAACAAATGAGAAAACCCAACTAGAATTAATAAACAATTCTAGACACTTAAGAAACATGTAGCATTTATTATAAACCCATTAAGTTTTTCCTGCTTTATTTTTATTTTTGAATGAATGCATAATTGCAGGTAATGGAGAAACACATACTTTCATATACTGGAAATTGGGATATTTTTATGCAGCCCTTCTAATGCACTTTCCGATTCTATTTCTTAAAAGTATGAAATCATGAATTTGCATTAATGAAGAATTTCAAACATTTCAAAACCTAAGAATAGGTTTTAAAAAAAAATCAAAGACCCATATAAGTCTGAATACTTTTTTTCTTTAAAACTAGATGCCAACAAGTAGAGGCCAAAAGTAGAGCAACTCATTGTGAATGTGCGAGCTTCTACAAGCTTATTTGCAGGTCACTTAATTGGAACTTGGAATACAGTCTCCCATTGAAACAATGTTATAAATGCTGCTTCTTTTCCCAGGCCTTCCCACAAAAGCTCATAAGTAGTTTTAAAAGAAAATTAACACTTGACACTTTAAAACAAACAAAGATGTTCATATAAAATATGTAAAATGTATCTCCTAATGTCCCATCCTACCTCTCCTCCCTGTATTTGTATGTAGGCGTTCTATTACCTACAAATAAATCTCTTGGGAAGGAAACACTAAATTATTTGGTTTCCAGGTCACTTGAAACCTGCATTCCCCATAGCTTAAGTCACCCTACCCTCAAAGGATGGCTATTAAACCTGTATTATGAAACCACCACTTGTAACACTGCATTTCTTATTTGTAAATTATTGTAAATGTTTTGGTGTAACTTGGTATGCCACAAACACATCTCCAGCCCTGAAATGACAGTATTTTGTGTGTGTGTATTTCTACTCCTGCCAAGCTCTGCTCTAGGTACTGGGAACGAACTGAAGAACTTTGTGCGGAAGGCGAGCGCGCTCAGACCGCGAGGATGATAGATCACAGAGGGAAGCGATGGGAGCCTGGAGGTGGCCGGGTGTGGGCGACAGAGGCGCAGAGGTCACCAGTGAAGAGGTTTGAACTGGGGTTTTGGCCTCAACAAAACCAAGAGGAGACAAAAGAAAACTCCCAGACAGAAAAGGCTTTCTCGGGGCAGGGATGGGGTGGGGTGGGGTGGGCAGAGGAAACCTGGCAAGTTCAAGGCCAGAAGGGTTCAAGCCGAAGGAACAAGTGCCAAAGTGGAGAAAGCTGAACCATGCAGGACCTCATGGAACAGAGTAAAGCCTCTGTCTTTGTCCTAAAACCACCAGGGAAATAGTGAAATATATAAGTAGGTGGGTGACATGTCCAGATTTGGGTTTAGAAAATAATTATCACCTCCATTTTACACCTAAAGAAATCTAAACTACAGAAATGAAGTCACCTGACCTACATCCACATCGAGTTTAGAGCCCAGATGGTATTCAGACAAGGCCTGTAGGACTCCAAAGCTGCACTCCCCACTTTCTATACAACCTCCCAGAAAGTGAAAAGCAGAAACAAAGGCTATGGCAGCTTAACAAGGTGAAACCCAAGAGCAGCAGACCATCCTCTCTCCTCTGCTTGCTCCAGGCACTTCGATGGCCCAAATCCCGAACTCAGCAGCAGAAGGAAAGAATTGCTCAACCCCCTTTCATCTTCATCCCCTTCCCCACCACATCACCCGACTGATCTTCACTGGAAGAGGCAGGAGGCCAGAACGAGGCCAGAAGGGGTAGGGCATCATGAAGGGGACACAGAGCTGCTGCTGAGACCACCATGGGAGCCACAGATGGAGGAGTGGAAATAGACTACATGAAGGGCCTAATTAAAGCAACTTACAGAAGTGCTTCCCAAAGTTCTACACTGAGGGAACATAATAGAACAATCTCTACGCAGCAAAGCAAGATAAGGAAACTGGGGTCTCTTCCAGTCACAAATCATGTGTCCATGTGGGGAAGACTCTTCACCTATTTCACATTCTGGGTCCTAAAGAGCTGGCTTCTGACTTCCCAGTTAAGTAGCATCACCTCTGACCTCCAACTCTCTTCTAACTCCTATATGTGCAGATGATCTTAAATTTCAAAGAAAACCTATCCAAATAACTCAGAGGTATTTTACTATAATATATAATATATAACATAATAATTGCTCATGACATTAAACTCTGTGTCACCTAAATACTTGTAAAGACAACTATACTGCTAACCTACCAGTTTCTATTGGTATATACCAGTAAAATCAGAATCAAATTCATTACTGCATTAAATTCTAAAACCTTATTTTGCTTTTTATGTATCTTCCTCTCCCCAGTTACACTGTGATTTCACAGACTAGAAATTTCCTGGAATGTATCAATAACATTTTTTTTCTTTTGATATTTATTTGATTCCAATTTCATTTCTTTTGGTTTTTAAAAAGTCATTAGCATCCCCTAGAAACACTATAGTTAAACAAGGGGAGGAAACAAATGCAAAATGTGCCTGGTGTGAAAAAGAAAACCACAGAAGGCCCAAAGGTTAGGGGCCTCCTGTCATCCAACCAAAACTTCACACCTAACTGCTCCCCAAGAACGGAACCAGTCCACATGGAATTTCCTGGTCAGCAGCAGGACATTCACTGACAGAAGCCTTCCGTTCTCCTCACGAGGGTGACCTCACCTAAAACAAGGATTCTTTGCTAATAGTTTCCTTCTTTCCTCTCTCTCTCACTCAACCTTTAAAACCCCTCTTTTCTGCAGCCTGATGGAGCACTTTTCTCTCTTGCCATATGAGATGCTGCCTGATTCATGACTTGCTCGATAAAGCCAATGGGGTCTTCAAATTTACTTGGAATTTTTGTTGTTTGACACTAGTAAAAGAGATCACAGTCCACAATCAGAAATTCTGCTCTGCCTCTCAGACTGCACCAATATATGAAAACAGTCACTCTCCGAGGGAGCTGTTCTTCCCTGCCTCGCTGCTCTGCAGTTCTAAAAGATATGGCAGCTCTCAGCCGCATACAAGAGTTTCTTAGCTTGGGTCAATTGGTCCTGCTTTCTATTATTCATACCACAGTGATTTTTCAGAAGTTTAATAGATTTCTACCTTAGTTTATCATGCCACATTAAATTGGCACAGCAATGAGTAATTTTTAAAGAAACTGTGTTGCAATTACCATCGCCTTACACAAGACTAAGCAGCAAGAGATCCCACTTTACTTTCCCAGCAGAGATTCCAGAATCTTCTTTTTCTACCTGGTCACTACCTTCTGCTTCTGAAAGGTTCCTCCATTGTGGTGGGCAAATGCTTAGAGAGAACCAACCTTGACATGCTATCTGGCAACACTTTTCAAAAGGCTTTTGCAAAATTATTAACTATGGTTGTTTAAATACTATTTCTCAAAATTACTGTTTAAATATATTATATTGCTTAAATAAGATTATTTCTTATATAGCCCGCTAAAATACCACCAAAGAGACTGAAGGGCTGAGAGCAAATGGGCTTATAAGCATTTAGTATATCTTAAATCTAATTTAAAATAAAACTTTATATTAAAAGTTTTTTTTTTAAATAGCACCTCCAAAAAACAAACCAAATGAATAAATAAACAAAAAAGCAGAAACAAATCCATACATACAAAGAACTGATTGGCTGCCTGAGGGGAGAGGAGTGGGGGGATGGGTAGAATGGGAGAAGGTGGAGAGGGAGGTACAGGCTTCTAGTTATGGAATGCATAAGTCACAGGGATGAAAGGCATAGGGAATATAGTCAATGGTATTTTAATAGTGTTGCACGGTGACCGATGCTACACCATCAGTGTGACCATGAGCATAGCATAATACAGATCGTCAAATCACTATGTTGTACAACTAAAACCAATGTAACATTTCATGTCAATTATACTTCGATTTAAAAAAAAAGCACCTCTTTGTTGGTGATCGGAATGGATAGGAAATAGTTGGGCTGATAATCTTTTTGCTTTTTTTTCCTCTTCTTTATTTGATCCTTACTGATCCGTTCATTTTCTTTACTTCTCTCCAAATTTATGTGAGGTACATCAGTGACTAGAGGGAAAAAGCAAAACAATAGTATGTCTAATGTATTTAAACAAAGATATTTTAGTCAAAAAAAAAAAAAAGGAAACAAGCACTACATAAGTAACATTCATTATAGTCATTTTCAAATCTAAAGCAGGAGCTAGCAAACTATTCTGTAAAGGACCTCAGAATAAATATTTTATGCTTTGCAGATCATACGGTCTTAGTCAAAACTAACCAAGTCGGATGTAGACAAACACAGAGGATAGGTACAGCTGTGTTCCAACACTTTCTTTTGTTTGTTTGTTTTAATTTGACTTACTTATTTGAGAGAGAGTGAGAGCTAGAGAGAGAGGGAGAAGCAGGCTCCCCACTGAGCAGGGTGCTTGATGTGGGACTCTATCCCAGGACCCCGGGATCATGACCTGAGCCAAAGGCAGATGCCCAACCAAATGAGCCACCCAAGTCTCCCTAATAAAACTTTCTTTACAAAGCAGGTAGTTAGCCAGTTTTAGCCCATGATCTAAAGCATAACTAACAACCATCCTCTTCCCCATGCCACAATTTTCATGATACTAGGAAAGATCATTTTTGTATCCATCTTGTATATGTGTATTTGTGACTTCCACAACATAACCACTTAGAGCAATGCCACTCAAAGTTTGGTTTGTGGTCAATGTCATGCCACAAACTGTTGCAAAAATTAAGACAGCTTTAGAAACTTTCACAGCAAATAGGCAAAGTAGTTTTGTCTATAAAATGTTGGTTTCTATTTTGTGTTCTTTTTTTTATTTTTCTAATGGTTCATTTTTTTACTGTATTTTAAAAAAATATCATCTGGCAACAAATAGAAAACTTAAAAAAAAAAAAACACTAGTCCTTAACCACAGATAGTTGAGAAGCAGGCTACTCGCTAAAGTAAGCTTCAAAAGACCCATTTACAACACCCAACGATTCTAATTATGAAGCTAAGCCCCCAGAAATAATTACCAAATCAGTATGAAATGCCAGTGTCTCCTTTTTCACAGACTCTATGAGGAACTCCCCCTATGTATGCAAAACTACTGCTGATTGACTTTTCAAGGCTGTGTCTTCTTGAACAGCAGCTTTCTGTTCAAAATGGAGTGAGTGCCTAATAGAGACTCTGTAAAAATTCAAGTATAATTGCATATTCTGAGGTATGATTTTAGAAAGGGGTAGGAGGAAGAAACCACCTTATTTATATTCAATCCTATGAGGTTGGTTCCATCTTTGGGATCAACTCTAAGAGACCTGGGTGATCATGACACACAATGCCTTAGAAAGGACTATGGGAAGTCTGAGCTCAACCAATAAGTACACTACTTGTGTGTCTAAACAGTCCTGATCTAACTGAACTCATTATACATGAGAAAAAAGAACAGAAAAGCTTCTAAAAACTGCTCAATGTAAAAGAGTCAAATCTGGCATTTAGACCTTTTAACTTTCTCCTTCTAGTTTATTTTCTACTGGATCAAACTGCTTCTCTGTTGAAGTTCTGCAAAACCAAAGGGCAGAAGTAATTTTCCTTATTCTATTGCTCTTTAAATTTTTTTTTAATTTTTAAGTAATCTCTATACCCAATATGGGGCCAAACTTAAAACCCTGAGATCAAGAGTCACCTGCTTCAGCAACCTGGCTAGACAGGTGCCCTTACTGTTCTTTAAAATATTAACAGTAGGGGCACCTGGCTGGCTCAGTCAGAAGAGCATGTGACTCTTGATCTTGGGGTCATGAGTTCAAGCCCCACATTAGGTGTAGAAATTACTTAAAAATAAATAAACTTTAAAAGATTTTTAAGAAATAAAAAATAAATATAAGGAGTAAATAATTTTTAAATAAATGTCACAAATATTATTTTAGTGCTAACTTCTAAGAAAATTAGAAGAGTATGTTTAAAATTTAAAAACTAAAGGTCTATAGAAATAGATAGGAGTAACATACTCTAAGAGGAACATACACTTGTAACATCTACAAGGTAGGAGTAAATTAAGAGCAAGGTAACCTGGGTAATAAGTCTGACTACATCATTATGAGTTAGGGCAAAATTATCTGGTATATTTGCATATCCAATTCACTAATATATTTCTGAACAATATATCTAAGTATTAATATGGTTAAAATGATATATCCTTACAAACAGAACATGTATTTGAAATATAAATTATCGGCTTCCTGTATACATGTAAGTTTGTCAGAACCTTATAAATTCTATTGCTAAGAAAAAGTTTGCTGCATTCTCATCTGTATCACAAGCATCGTTTGAATTGCCTCATATGATGCCACTGGGTTTTATTTCCCATGCAATTCTTTAAATATGGAAAATGAAATCAATATGTTGTCAAGCTGCTTGTAATTTTAGACATCTAAGAAACAGTCCTACATTTGGTTGTAGTAACAAACTAAATCTACTAATTTTAAATAGAAGCCACAAAATATGCTAATAAAGTACCATATATATTTTAAACCCACGTCTGAATATATTTCTAGCCCACTTCCATCTGTTCTTAGTAAACCGGTACTCTAGAAATGGAAACCAATTTTAATAGTCTGGATCAGAGTTTGTGGGTTGGAATCCTGCCCCCCCCCAACTTACTAGCTGTGAGATCATAGATTAGTGATATGAACTCTCTTTACTTCAGTTTCCTCCTCTATAGTTTGAGAATAATAATGATAATAGGTACCTTACCAGATCATTTTTTGAGTGAGTTAATACATGTACACTCTTAGACGACTCCCTGGTACAAACTAAGCACTATCATTAGCTATTATAATTATCAGATGTTACCCAGAGTGAAACAAAATTAAGGAGATAAATGTGTACCTGCTAACATCATTAAGAAGACCCCAAAAAGAAACTGAGATGAAATATAAACTATCCATTGTTTTTTATCATCCAGACCACTCGTGCTCTCCATTATTATGGAAAATGAAGAACATTCTTGAGCAGTTCTTAAAAAATAAAAGAAAACACTGAAAAATATTTCTAAAGCAAAACACCCATTTTTTTAAGATAAAATCACAGGCTAATCCTAAATAAGTTCCCAGCATCCTTCGTTTTATATCCCATTGTCCAAATCAGGACACAGGGCTAAACCCACACAGCACTGGAAGCTGGAATAGTGAGTTATCAACCTATCCCTATGAGGGAAAAGTAATCTATGAAAGGAGAAGGATGGCGAACAGCTGCCGGCAAGGTAATGTCTGGTAATGTCTGTTTCAGTACTGTAGAGGCAGCATTAGATAACAAAAAGAGCAATGACCCAAAGACTAGTCTTCTAACAAGCATCTTTCCATCAAATCACTTCATTTCTCTATCTGAGAACTTAAAAAGTTTCCCAATCCTTAGAGAATAGTTTATTCTAGGTCTGAGGCATAAAATATACCAGAAGAGTCTGGATCTTCAAAGACTTCCAGCACCATGTGAATTTGAAAGTCTCCTCACTGGCCAAAGAGGCACAATTTCAGCATCAAATAGAATAATAACTTCAGTGGTGTAAAATACATCAACTACGTTTAAATCCTTCAGTTTATTATAATACTCAAAGGAAAAATTAAAGCCAAAATTCACAGGTCACCTTTGGATTAGTCTAAAGAACTATTATTTTACAAATTTGGTGATAAAAGAGAAAAGAAATCAAGCATTTATCCTGCCTTTCCTTATAAGCAAAGATTCATACAGGGAATCAAACAGTTAAATAAGGCAAAGTTCTTTATAGAAGTTTTCAGCTAAAAATGCAAAAAGAGTTATAACATCACCATTTTGAAACTCTTAACAGAGTAATGGATCAGCCCAAAGACTGTCAATGGATGATCCATTAAATGGAAAGCTGATGGGGAACTTTAATAATGGGTACATCAAGTAACAAGAAGGGAAGCCACTGGTAAATCTTAACATCACGAAAAGGCAAGACAACCAAACACCATATGCCTCCTGATGTCACACAATAGGAGATTCAAAGCATTTTTATAGCTTTCTTGCCAATATTCCAAAACTTAGCCAAGATTCCTTAATCTACCAGTTTACTTAACTATAAAGGACAGAGAAATACATTAAATGACCATAATATAGGTACATCTATACAGCCTGATTTCTTCAATAAACACACACACACACACAAAGAGAGATCTATAGATGAAAAAAAACGTGAAGAGATTTGTCAATCAAATATAATGCATAGGGGGGTGCCTGGGTGGCTCAGTGGGTTAAAGCCTCTGCCTTCGGCTTGGGTCATGATCCCAGGGTCCTGGGATGGAGCCCCACGTCGAGCTCTCTGCTCAGCAGGAAGCCTGCTTCTTCCTCTCTCTCTCTCTGCCTGCCTCTCTGCCTACTTGTTGATCTCTGTCAAATAAATAAATAAAATCTTTTAAAAAATAAAATAAAATAATATATAATGCATAGACTTTATTTCCTAATTCAAAAGTTTTTTTAAAAATTATATCACAGAGGGACGCCTGGGTGGCTCAGCTGGTTAAGCAACTGCCTTCGGCTCAGGTCATGATCCCAGCGTCCTGGGATCGAGTCCCACATCGGGCTCCTTGCTCGGCAGGGAGCCTGCTTCTCCGTCTGCCTCTGCCTGCCTCTCTGTCTGCCTATGCTCCCTTGCTCCCTCTCCCTATCTCTGACAAATGAATTAAAAAAAAAATGTTTAAAAATTATATCACAGAGAAATGTGAATACTGACAGCATATTTGATGACATTAGGATTTACTCTTATTTTCTGTCATGGGAAGGATATTTTGGTTATGCTCTTTTTAAAAAGATCCCTTATCTTTTAAAGACACATACTAAAGTATTTACAGATAAAATATATCTGTAATATACTTCAAAATAATCCAGTGAGGAAGAGGTGACAAAGAGATGAGGTTCAGTCTACTATTCTACTTTTGAATAAGCTTGAAAGTTTCCATAATAAAATAATAAAAAAAATAATAACTAGGGGCAAGGACAGGGGTGGGACAGCTAGATAATCTCTATCTAGAGTCTTTTCCGGCTAGTTTTCTGTCATCTGTGATAAAGGTAGTAATTTAACAGCTGTACCAATTAGGATATTTCATGATGAAATTAGATTTAAAAAATGGTATCAGTTAGAAGAGCATGTGACCCCTGATTGCAGAGTCATGGGTTGAAGCCCCATGTTGGGTGTACAGATTACTAAAATATATAAATAACCTGAAGAAGAGGAAGAGGAAGAAAAAGAAGAGTGTCCAAATTAATAATACGGCTGATTTTATCACCTGTAGTTTATTTCAAAATTAATATAGTAGAAAAAAATCCTGAACCTATAGTCTAGTTTTTCTTGTTTTTCTTTTTTCAAACTGCTAGTACCAACCCACTAGTAGGTTATGAAATCAACTTAGAATATCATCTAAAAGCACTTTTTAAAACCAAGAATGGAATGGAATGGAATGGAATGGGGTGGGGCAGAAGGGGATGAAATGGAATAAAATGGAGAACATAAGAGAATACCATGAAGTAGGATAGAATACAAGTAGTATAGTCAGTACATTGCTAATGTCAGATGTAAGTACTGTTCTGTGAAATCTGAGGTTTCTGCATACACATGTGTACTGGGTGGCAATGCAAAATGTATCCTTAGTGTGAACTAAGACACTGAATCATTTCTGCTGTATTTTACTCAATATAAACAGACTTAAAAACATGGTATTTAAGAGACCATGAGGCTTTTAGCATTTTAAGTTATTTTATACGTTATCTATTTAAAATTAAAATGTTCTTCCTGTAGCAACTTGTTTTTGTCATTTTAAACATTCCATAAGTCCATTTTACAGACATCCAGAGAAGGAAAACCACCTTGGAAGATAATAGTTATAATTATATTAAAAACTCTTAACAATTCTCGTATTGGGTCACCTGGGTGGCTCAGTCCGTTGAGCTCTGCCTTTGGCTCAGTCATGATCCCAGGGCCCCCCAGGGGGCTCAATCCTCTGCTCCATGGGGAGCCTCCCTCTCCCTCTGCTGCTCCCCCTGCTTATACTCTCAAATTAATTTATTTGTTAATCAATTTTAAAAAACAACTCTGGTATCATGAGAATGACATAGTATAAAATCACAATTCAAAATACAACCTCTTAAAAACAAACAAATCTCTTGGTAAAAATAAAGATGTAGAGGGATTTTCTAAATTCCCTTAGCTTTCTCAAATCTTATCCATAACTATTTAACTTTCTTTTCAATTGGATTAGCTAAAATTTTCTTTTGTGGTGTGCCTGGCTGGCTCAGTTGGTATAATTTGCTACTGTTCTTTTAACTTACTGTAAATGAAAATAATAATGAGCAAAGTATTCATGCAATTATCTCTTTTACAAATAAAAGCATTAAAGATCAGTGATCACAAAAACAAAACAGAGAATGCTTTGGCCATGTGCCCTGGATATTTCACTGGCTTAGAGCTCAAAACCTCATCTCATAAATTTAGTTTATTACAGTTAATTTTCATAATGATTACAGTAACCATTTCAATGCACTCTAATTAATCTGGTCTTGTCAATAAAGGCTACAATTCTCTGATCCATGCATTTGTTTTTTTATCCAAAGCACATGTCATTTTATGCAAATTATCTAATTTTTCCTTAAGTTTTATTCCTTCAAAAAACTCACAAGAATGAATTATGGAAGAAATTAATTAGGTAGTCCATCTGTTATTGTGGGCTGATTGTTTTCATATTTCCTCTTAGCCAAAAGGCTGGGAACAAACTAGATTGTTTTGATAATCTTCTCTTTTTTTCTTGTTAACAATCAAAATCTTTGAAGTAATCATTCTTAAAACTCCTGAATTTGTGACTTACCATATTACCTATCCATTTCATATCATTATATTCCCTTATTGAGTAATCTTTAGCAAATTATTAAAACTTTCTTTAAGGGTTTTATCTCCCTCATTTTCTCTGAGGATTAAATAAGAAAATACAAAGCAGTTAGCAATATGCTGAAAGCATTCAATAATATTATTATAAAATATTGCTGTCAAGATGAAAATTTGTTTAAATATTCAATTTAGCAAGTACACTTAGGTAAAAAATTTGGGTAAGATTAATAGAAATGTACATGTATTAACAAGTTGAATCCACTCAACTCCTGAAATAGCTATAATTATTATGCTAATTTTATAGACAATGAAATTGAGCTTAGACACTTGCTCAAAGGACAAAATAAGAAAGTGAAGGAGCATGGTGCTGGGAAAACTGGACACCTACATGCAAAAGAATGAAACTGGACCACTTTCTTACACTATATATAAAAATAAACTCTATTGGACTAAAGACCTAAATGTAAGACCTAAAACATAAAACTAAAAGAAAACACAGGCAGTAACCTCTTTGATACTGGCTTTAGCAACATTTTTCTAGATGCCTCCTCAGGCAAGGGAATCAAAAGCAAAAATAAACTTTTGGGATCACAGCAAAATAAAAAGCTTTTGTAGAGCAAAGGAAACCATCAACAAACGAAAAAATCAACCCACTGAATGGAAGAAGATATCCGCAAATGATATATCCAGTAAGGGGTTAATACCCAAAATATACAATGAACTTGTACAACTCAACACCAAAAAAAACAACAAAAAAAATTAAATTTAAATTTAAATTTTAAAAAAATTAAAAATTCAGGCAGAGGACCTGAAGAGACATTTTTCCAAAGACATACAGGTGGCCAACAGACATGAAAGGATGCTCATCATCACTATCAGGAAACTACACATCAAAACAACGAGATACCACCTCATACCTGTCAGAAGGGTTAGAATCAAAATGGCAAAAAATAAGAAGTGTTGGCAAGGATGTGGAGAAAAAGGATCGCTCGTGCAATGTTGGTAGGAATATAGATTAGTGCAACCACTGTGGAAAAGAGTAGGGAGGCTCCTTAAAAATTTTAAAATAGAAATACCATACAATCCACATGCAGAAGAATAAAGAAGGTTTATCCACTAGAGGGTGTTTATCCAAAGAAAATGAAAATGCTAATTCAAAAATATATGCACCCCTATGTTTATAGCAGCATCATTATAGCTGAATGGATAAAAACAATGTAATATATATATATAAAATGTAATATATATATATGATGGGATATTACTCAGCCCTCTAAAAGAATGAGATCTTGCCATGTGCAACCATGTGGATGGACCTAGAGGATATTATGCTAAGAGAAATAAGTCAGACAGACAAATGATTTTACTTACATGTATAATGTAAAAAACAAATAACAAAGAAACAAAGGGAAAACAGACTCTTAAATACAGAGAACAAACTGATGCTTGCCAGAGGGGAAGGGAGAATGGGTGAAACAGATAAAGGTGATTAGGATGCACAAACTTCCAGTTATAAAATAAATAAGTCATGGAGATGAAAAGTACAGCATAGGAAATAGAGTCAAAATATGTAATTACGTTGTATGGTGACAGATGGTGACTACATGTACCATGATGAGCACAGAATAATGTACAGAATTGTTCAATCAGTATGTTGTACACATGAAAGTAATATAATGTTGTATGTTAATTATACTTCCAAAAATTTTTAAGTCTTTTTATTTATTTAATTTATTTATTTAATATTTATTTGAACTCACGACCCTGAGATCAAGGGTCATATGCTCTTCCAAATGATCCAGCCAGATGACACCAAAAAAACCTTTTTAAGAGAAAGTGGAAAACCCTGACAGTTTGACCCCACAGCCGTAGCTATAACCACCACAGTTCAACACTATTAGGAATAACGTTAGTGGACAGGATCAAAGAGGAATAAGTTTATCTAGCTCTCTATTGACTGAATCAATGAAGCTTACATCTTTAAAAGCAAGTTTTTGAGCACATTTACAAATCCTAATTGTATTTTTTTCTTTTCCAGGTTTTTCTCTTTTTTTCAATATTTTACTTATTTATTTGTGAGAGAGAGAGAATGAGTGAAAGAGAGCATGAGAGGGAAGAGGTCAGAGAGAGAAGCAGACTCCCCACCGAGCAGGGAGCCCGATGTGGGACTCAGTCCGGGGACTCCAGAATCATGACCCGAGCTGAAGGCAGTTGCTTAACCAACTAAGCCACCCAGGCACCCCCCACTTTTTTTCTTTTCAGATTTTTACTTATTTAACTCATTAGTTAACACACAGTGCAATACTGGTTTCCAAAATAGAACTCAGCAATTCATTACTTACATAGATCATCCAGTGCTCATTGGAACAAGTACCCTCCTTAACAGCCATCATCCATCTAGGCCATCCTCCACTCACTTCCCTTCATCAACCCTCAGTTTATTTTCTATAGTTAAGAGTCTCTGGGGCGTCTGGGTGGCTCAGTCACTTAAACGTCTGACTCAGTGTCAGCTCAGGTCCTGATCTCAGGGTTCTGGTGTTGAGCCTCACTCGGGCTCCCTGCTCAGCTGGGAGTCTGTTAGTCCCTCTGCCCCTCCTCCTGCTTGTGTTCTCCCTCTCTCTGTCTCTCTCTCTCAAATAAATATTTTAAAAATTTGTCTCTTTTATGGCTTGCCTCCTTCTCTTTTTTCCACTCCCATATGTTCATCTGTTTTGCTTCTTAAATTCCCCATATGAGTGGAATCATATTCATCTTCCTTTTTTTAAAAAAAGATTCTATTTATTTATTTGACAGACAGAGATCACAAGTAGGCAGAGAGGCAGGCAGAGGGGGGGAGGACAGGCTCCCCGCTGAGCAGGGAGCCTGATGCAGGGCTCGACCCCAGGACCCCAAGATCATGACCTGAGCCAAAAGCAGAGGCTTAACCCCCTGAGCTACCCAGGTGCCCCCATCTTCCTTTTTTTTTTTAAGATTTTATTTATTCATTTGACAGAGAGAGACACAGAGAGAGAGGGAACACAAGCAGGGGAGTGGAGAAGGAGAAGCAGAGAGCTCAGTATTCATCTTTCTCTGCCCTCTTTCGCCTAGCATAATACACTCTAGCTCCATCCACATCATTACAAATGGCAAGATTTCATTCTTTTTGATGGTTGAGTAATATTCCATTGTGTATGTGTATGTGTGTATATATGTATATACATATATACATACACATGTATATATATACTTATACATATATATACAGATCACATCTTCTTTATCCATTCCATTCCATAACCATTCATAAGATGATGTACGTTTGAACTCTTTCCACAGTTTGGCTGTATTTTTTCATAAGAAGAATAAAAAATATTCATAAAATTTGAAAATTAGAGAAAGGAACAAAAATTACTCATAAACCCACTATATTAACATAACCACTATGAATTCTGGTGACAGGTCACATAAAGTATTTATGCAATTTTAAAAAAATACCCATACTTTTTCTCCCCCCACTTTTTCATTTTGCATTTTAAGTAGGAAATATTTCTTATAGGATAGTTTTCAGAAAAATTCTTTTCATAACGTGATTTAAGGCACTAGTCTAACTGGTTCACTCACTCCCTAATATTGGACATGTGGGGTATTTTTCCCAATATTTTTACTATTTATTTATTTATTTTTAAAGATTTTATTTATTTATTTGACAGACAGAGATCACAAGTAGGCAGAGAGGCAGGCAGAGAGAGAGAGAGGGGAAGAAGCAGGCTTCCCACTGAGCAGAGAGCCAGATGTGGGGCTCGATCCCAGGACCCTGGGATCATGACCTGAGCCCAAGGCAGAGGCTTTAACCCACTGAGCTACCCAAGCACCCCTATTTTTACTATTTAAAAGACACTGTGACACATATATTTATGAATATTTTTTTTTCTGCACATAAGACTATGTCTTTATATTGGGAATCCCTGAGTGGGTCTATCCCACATCTGAACATTGCTGGAAACCCCAACAAACTCCATTCTAAAAGGACTTAAAAAGTACATCGTCACAAGCAATGTGGATGTGACATTAAAATCACTGAGTATTGTTTTGAAAAGATACTGACAATCTGATAAGTTACAATCATATTTTAACATGGACCCTTTAATATTTCTGAGGTTGGATAACTCTCCATATATTTATGTACTGACTGATTTTGATCTTCTACCTCCTTTACCCAGCACCAAGAGTACCTGCTACACAGCAGATACTCAGTACTACATGTATGTTGAATGAAGTAATGTATTCACTGGGTTTTCCAATTTTTTATTTGTTTTCCTGTGTATGTATACACGTGTTTAAAGGAAAAGATATAAAACATTTGTATTGAGACAAATATTTGCCTTAAGCCCCTTCATAAAAATTCGGATTATATACTCCATGCCTCCCCAATCAGAGATGACATAGAACAAAATTCACCTTTTTTTAAGTTTATTTTATTAGTAATCTTTACACCCAACAAAGGGATCAGACCCATGGCCCTGAGATCAGAGTCACATGCTCTTCTAACTGAGATAGCCAGGCACCCCCGCTTTATCCTTTTTTAAAATCGATTCAGGAGGGGTGCCTGACTGGCTCAGTAGGTAGCGCATGCAACTCTTGATCTTGGGGGTCATGGACTTAAGCCCCACCCTGGGTATAGAGATTACTTAAAAAAAAAAAAAGCAGGGGCGCCTGGGTGATTAAGTTGATTAAGCATTCAATTCTTGATTTCAAACCTCAAGTCATGATTTCAGGGTTGTGAGTTTGAGCCCTGCATCAAGGACCACATTTAGCAGGAATTTGCTTGAGATAATCTCTCCCTTTCCTTCTGCCCTTCCCCCTACACATACTGTGCACTCTCTCCCTCAAATAAATAAATCTTTAAAACAAAGAAAAAAGTTAAAACTGACTCTGGATAATCACTTATTATGCCAGATATTGAGATTCAATCTTTGATACATTTTTCTATAAAAAAAAAAAATCTTTCAGAGAAAGGTAGGTTTCCATTGATACTTTAAAATACTTAAGAGTTGGGGCGCCTGGGTGGCTCAGTGGGTTAAGCCGCTGCCTTCGGCTCAGGTCATGATCTCAGGGTCCTGGGATTGAGTCCCACATTGGGATCTCTGCTCAGCAGGGAGCCCGCTTCCCTCTCTCTCTCTCTGTCTGCCTGCCTCTCTGCCTACTTGTGATCTCTCTCTGTCAAATAAATAAATAAAAATAAAAATAAAATACTTAAGAGTTAAAGTATTTTTCAGAATACAACTTAATGGTATTAGCTAATAAATAAGTAACAAAATAATAATCTCCCACATTTTTAAAATCTCCAATAATTATAAGGTTAGAATTCTATATGAGGTAAAATAAGAATTATAACTTTGATATAAGAGCATAAGACATATGACTAAAAAAAATCACTCAAATATTTTATTTTCAATCTTGACTTAAACGTGGCATGATTGTTATCAAAACTATGTTCTCTGGAGAGAATGGAGTCAATTAAACTAAAGTTCTCCACAGATTTATTCTCCATGGGAAGCACACTAAGCTATCCCACCAGCAGGAGAATGACTCTTCATTGTAGACTCTCATCAATGTTCAGAGGCAAGACTTACAGCAGTCTATGCATTTCTCTGGATAATTGGCTGGGTTTCTAACCAACTGACCAATGCCCCTTCCACCTTGTAAAGAGAACAGACCCATCCAGGCCCAGGTCAACAACTCATTAACATTACCCTTTCCCCCAGAACATGTTCAACCTATTGAGCGAGAACACGTGGCTCAGGTTGTATGGCTTCTTCAACATTTCGAAGAGATTTTCTTTCATGGACAAATTTGGATATTTTATTTCTAATATGTCTATTTATATTCCTGTATATATAATTCTAATATAACTTATATTTAATTCAACATAATATTCTAATACATTTTATGTTCTTTTTTTTTTTTTTAAGTAAGCTCCATGCCCAGCATGGAGTCTAATGTGGGGCTTGAACTCACAACCCTGAGATCAAGACCTGAGCTGAGATTAAGAGTCAGACACTTAACTGAATGAGCCAGCCAGGCGCCCCAAATCCATTTATATTGTAACAAATAATTCTAGTAAAATAGTCTCTTCTCAAAAACAAAACTAACAAAAAATGTAAAGACCCATTTCAGCCAGCCAGACCACACCTAATCATGATGCAGCACCCACCTTGAAGGTAACACAGTTGGCAACTAAGACATTCGGAACCAAGCATTTGGGGAGGAGTTTTCTTACTGGCAAGGCTTCTCCTTCCCACGATGTTCTTGTTAGCACGACTTTCCTCATCACTCTGCCAGCATTTCTATCAGCAAGAATTTCTTGGCAGTTAACTCACAATTTCCACCCACCAAAGGAAACTGAAAGAACCAAAGGCAACAACCAGCAACTTGAGAATTTTAAGGTTGTTGTCTACCACAGTCCTGTAAATTGATTAAATTTCCATGTTACTAAATGTAAGAGAAAGCCACATTAAGTCCATTCAGGCCACAAACCAGTTCTCCTGTGTTTTGGATACAAACACTCTATCTATCTTAAGTTTAAAGGTTAATAACAAAACTCCCAGTTTCTGGGGTGCCTGGGTGGCTCAGTGGGTTAAGCCTCTGCCTTCAGCTCAGGTTATGATCTCAGGGTCCTGGGATGGAGCCCCGTGTCGGGCTCTCTGCTCAGCGGAGATCCTGCTTCCCTCTCTCTCTCTGCCTGCCTCTCTGCCTACTTGTGATCACTCTCTCTGTCAAATAAATAAATAAAATCCTTTTAAAAATCCTTTAAAAAACTCCTAGTTTCTGTGCATTTCTATAAAAATTTCATTTCACAAAAACTAGTTAGTAGTTTCTAGCTGGCAAAAAATTTTAGTATGTTTCTTGTGTCTTAATAAATGTTATTGTAAAAATGAGTGAGAACGAGTTGTCCCCAAATAAGTAAGAAATATGTTTCAAAGCTTTTGTGAATAGCATTTGTGCATTATTTTACATTTTAATTGCCCTCTTACACACATTACCTCCTCTCATCTGAGGTAAACAGGAGAAACAGGAGGAACTTACCCACAGGTTCACAGTTGAAGAGCTCATAAAGTTTAAATGTCCAAGGTTACACGAGTAGAAAATGAAATAACCAAAACTCAGAACACAAGTTTTCTGTTTCTCTTATACCACACTGACTACAAGTTGGAGCTTGGAATTTGAAATCCATCTTCCCACAAAAATAATATTGTACATTGTGGTTTGGAGTCTAGACTAATCCACAAAGACTGAACTATTGGGGTGCCTGGGTGGCTCAGTTGGTTAAGCAACTGTCTTTGGCTCAGGCCATGATCCTGGAATGCCAGGATCAGGTCCTGCATTGGGCTCCTTGCTCAGCAGGGAATCTGCTTCCCCCTCTGACACTGCCCCCTCTCACGCTCTCTCTCTCTCTCTCTCACTCATTCTCTCTCTCAAATAAATAAACAAAATCTTTAAGAAAAAAAAAGACTTAACTATCGAAATGTAGTATAGTACTATATAGCGAAAAATGGATTTGCACAGTCTGACCTGAGCCCCTGACTTACAAAGATAATACCTCTTTAGTAATAAATATAACCTACACTACAGAGAAGAGATCCTATTTGTATACATGGTTGGCCAATCTCCCCAACAGCCATCCTCTGAAGCAGCAGCTAGACCATTCAGAGCAGGAAAGGAGTGCAGAGCCACAAACATACCCCCCTTCCTTCTTTATGGTTGTAGTAGCCATTGTTTGTCCTCACCAGTGGAGATATAATACAGCAGCTTCAGAAACAGTATTTTCTCTCTGGGATTCTTGGGGTAGCTCGCTGTCAGTCCCAAGTAGAAGCTGTCTGTTCAAATAGATAAGCTCTGCATCAGGTATGTCAAGTCCCAAGTACCTAGGGCTGGCACAGTGAACAAGTTTACCACTCATTTCAGTCTAACTTAAGAGCACTCCAATGGGAATGATCCAGATTGGAACGGGGCTTAGAAGCGGGAAGGGTGGATGGGAAAGGCCCATCATAGGCATGTAGTAAAATTCTTATTTTATACCCAAATTAGAGAAAGTAATGAAATCAGAAAGAAGTGATTGTGTTTTTTAGATATATTCATTTTATGTGCTCAAAATAAAAGAATCTGTACTTTTTTCATCATTCCACAGAAAATTCAGAGGATTAGTTAAGTACAATGACAGTTAGTATAGAGGAAAGAACCTTGGAGAGTTCATACTTATCTGCCAGGCATTTACTCTTATCAAACCTCCAGGAAGGCTTCTAGGATCCCCACCACCCCCACATCCAGGCTAGATGCCTCTCTGATACATCCTCTCCCCATTGGAGCCCACAGCATCATGTACAGCCTTTGTTCCCGAGATCATAGCTGTTCAAAGGACTAGCAAATCAGAAATCACAGATTCTGTAAGCAATTCTTTCCTTTAAAAAAAAAAAATAGATTTTTTTGAGAGAGAGCACATGCATGCAAAGGGGAGGAGGGGTAGATGGGGAGGGAGAGACAGAATCTCAAGCCGACTCCACCCTGAGAGCTGAGCCCAAAGGGGGGCTTGATCCCACAACCCTGAGATCATGACCTGAGCAAAAACCAAGAGTCTGACGCAATCGTGTAAATTTACCTAATTAACTTCTCTGAGTCTTATCTTTTTCTTAGAAATGAAGAGATAGAACTAATTTTTTTTTTTCAAACAACCGCCAGGCTTTATTGTTCAAAATGCAAGCTAAACACTGAGAGTAAATGAGGACCCCAAAAAGACAGAGTCTAGATCCACTGAGGCAGGAGTGGGAACCGGAGGCCCAGCCAGCCCAGCCCCTTCTGCCACCTGGACTAGATGTTCCTTGCAAGGCAGCACCCCACACTGGGGGAGACCAGACTAATTTCTCACAGCTCCTCCAGTTAGAGAACCCAGTCAAGATAAAACTTTTTTCAAATCATAGCAAGGTTCTTCCTAAGACTGCAAAGTAAGTGGCACAGAGCATACAGTCAGTAAACATTTGTAGAATACATTGGTGTTTTCCCCTGTTTTCTGTTCACAAGAAACCTGGATAATAGGCACATCTGTCCCATTTTCAGTACTTACTTCCACAATCGTCTTTAATATCTATAGTGGCAAATGGCATGTCTATCAGAGAATCCATAGCATTAGCTTCAAATTCTTCTGACGTTTCCTTTTCTCTTGATACATTTTCATACTCACTGGAATTTATTCCTCCTTTATCAAAAAGAAAAATGTATTATTTCTCTCTTAAGATTATATCCTAAACCAAAACAAGTCAACTGAATTCAGTATAAATTAACATCTGTTGAGAAATGATACTTCTATTCAAATATATTGTAAAGCTATATAAACATTATTTATGCCATATTCTACATTTCTATAATGCACTTTTATGTTAAACAGCTTTAATAATTTTCTGAAGTGCAGTATTCAACATGGGATTAGATGAACACTGAGTTAATCAACAATCCCTAAGATCTTTTATAGCTATATTTTGTTAACTCTAAAACTACATTTTTCCACATACTTTTTAAAAACAAATTAACAAAGTTTTGTCAGTCTCCTTCACATTTTTAACAATACCACATATATGTTTTCATTTGTACAAGTTCTGACCTTTATTTTTATCAATAAAGACTTTTAAATTTCTTCTCTGTTATTGATATTGGAAATTCATGGCTTTAAATACACATGGTTCTAAATATGATTTCCTAGAAAGTCAATGATTAAAAAGCAAAAGATTTTACAGTTTCCCTGACAGCCCTCCCAAGGACATTTGCTAATATGAAAGCCATATTTCAAATTTGGCCTTTGTTTTCTAGTTATGGGTGGAACAGTCACATACCTTGGGTGGAGGTTAAAGGAACAAGGGTGTCTGTTTAAACTGATAAAATTAATTACTAAATGTATCAGTAGGTGGTCATCCCAGTACCATTATTTTCCATGCTTTTATTGACAGAACATAATTGTTGTCTAAACTAGGACTGAACAAAATCTTGGGATAATTGTATAATTTTTACCCTGTGTATTTACTAAGACTAATTTACCATTAAAGATATTAATGAAGTCATAAAATTCCTTCTGTTGTAACACTCTATTTTCAAATATAATACCTAAAAATCACATTCCATTAAGAGTATGGCTTACAACATAGTAACTATCGTGAAAGGTAACAGTTAACATGTATATCAAAAAACCTAAATTTTTATTGCCGTTTGAGTGATCTCAACTATTCTCACACACACACCACACACACACACATACACACACATACAAATACATTTTCTGGATAAAAGCAAGAAAAAAACAACAAAAAGATTTATGTATCAATTAGTCATGTTTGATACCAAAACAAACCAAAAAAGTAACAGTACATTCCTAATAATACTATTTATTTATCAAGTATGAGTGCCTGGCACACAAGTGTTCAACAATTATTAGTTTACTATGAGCCTAATCACAGAATTACAACTATTTGAAATATGTGAGAACAAGTAAATGTTTCTATTTTTATGTTTGTACTGAAAAATATAAATGCAGTTTATACCTAAAAAAAAATTTAATACATCAATACATATCTTGTACCTTCAGGCACTTGTAGCTACTCATAAAGAATCAACACTGACCTTTATGACCTTTTGAAGCTTACACCTTTATGACGCTTATGCTTGAAAAGGGAGCAACAAAGAGTATTTAGCCAGTTAAATATGCACAAAGCTGAATGAAAATCAGAACAAAATGAAATAACCCCAACTTCTGTTTTTCTCTATTGTATTCTTATTCTACGAACTTATTACTGAGTGCTGAAGATTTAATGCACAGCATGGTTACTGTAATTAATATTGTACTATACACCTGAAACGTGCTGAGAAAGTAGACCTTAAGCATTCTCACCAAAAAAAAAAAAAAAAGTAACTATGTAAGGTGATGGATGTTAATTAACTTAACTGTGATAAGCATCTCACAACATATACTTATATAAAATCTTCACACTGTATACTCTAAATATGTACAATTTTATTTGTCAATTGCATCTCAATAAAGCTGGGAGGAAAAGAACTCAGTGATACGAAATTAGCCCATTACCACTGACATTTCAATTGGAACTCTAAAGTCCCTTTGCCCCTCAGGAACATACTGGGCTCTTGACAATACATGGAGGCTGACTTCTGTGAAGGCAAAAGGGAGACCTGAATGGCATGATGAATTAAATTTTGTTATTTTTTAAACAAAAAAAAGTTATTAAAATACTTTTAGTTTATCTTGAGCTCCATTAACCCATAGTTAGAGAACAAGTGCTAGGTGGGTCACTCTAGCTATGCCAGAAGCAGAATCAGTAAAGGGGCAATGGTCATTGGTGACAACAGTGGCATCAGGATAATGATGCAAGGCAAGATGGCTGTTGTAACAGAAAGGGTCTGGTGCCAGAAATTAGGAGGCAGATACATTAGTGTTGTGTGCTGCACAACACCTCACCAACTGTGATCCCAGGCAATTCATATGAATTCTCCAGGCCCCACTCCCTATCTTCTCTCCTAGATGACATCGTTGTTCTAGCTGAAAAAATTCTAAATCCTGGCTGCACTTTAGAATCATCTGGGGCTTTTTTAAATTACCAATGTCAGGGTCCCACTCCAAGTCAATCAAACTGGAATCTCTGGAGATCAGGGCAGCTACTGGTATTTTCTTGAAGCCTCATCAGGGTGACTCTAATGCATAAAGGAAGTCTGAAAGTCACTGCTCCCAAAGATCCCCTTTCATGTCTTCCATACCTTGATTCTTCATCAGACCAAGAGATTATGTTAAGAGTTGAGAATAATCAACTTAAAAGTAAAAACTCAGATCAGATGTTTCCTGTTAGGGAAAACTTTCCTGACCCCCAGCTCAGGGCTAAGTGAGGTAATCCCATCTCCTTCCCAGGACCTACTGCTTCCTCCAGTCACAGCACAAACACATGTTGTAGGTGCCCATTTGTCAGTCTTCTCTATCAGACACTAAGTTAAAATGATCATATAATTTACCACCCAATCTGGGACACTTCTAAAGGGGAGAGGGGGCCTTTCATAATTACACCCCCACTGATAAGTATGGTCCCCCTATTCTAAGCTCCTTAAGTGCCACATCTTATCTTCATTTGGTTCCTCAATGCCTAGTAGTGTTCAGCTCCCAGATGGTGATCAATACATTTGCACTGAATAAGCACACATTTGAGAGTGGTTAATAATCACTCAAGTTACACTGCAGTACAGCTATCTCAATCCCAAGAAAAACTAATTCCTGGTGTTTTAAATGGCAGCTTCAGCACATCACAGATTTTCATTTTCACAGGATGATGAAGATAAGGTACTACTATTCCATTTGACGTAAAAAATTAAAAGTGAAGTATACTAGTACTTGTTCAGTATCATTCTCCCTCTTGTGAAATAAACCATATATAAACTCTTGAATACAATGTTATGTCAAAATCAACAGTCTAGAACTTGAAATACAAATTTTGTTCCATGAAACTACAGAATAATAGAAGCAATTTTTATTGATATGAATTATTAACTCAGAAATAAAGAGAATGCCACTTCAAAATAACTCTTCAAAAAATTGCTGGTCATTCTCTATAGCAATGTTTCTCAACAGAGTTCAAATCTGGAAGCCTTCCTCCAAGTCTCTAAGCTCCAATGTGTGGCAAAGGTGACAGACACAACTTAAAGACATCCATTGTAACTACATTTTCTTTCTATAGAAGCTGGAAGTATTTTGCTTTTGAAAAACTACCTTAAAATAACTGACTCTTAAATAAAGCATTAAACCATAAAATGGTCACACTGAGTACTTAAAATGTGGTCTAACTATAGTCAAAATAAAATTCTATCTTTTGCACAACTCCCAATAAAACAACAGCGAACACTCCAGCATGTAGTAACACTGGGCAGAGCTGGAAGCACTTTACAGATAATGATTCATTTAATCCATACAACCCTGCTATCAGGGAGGTACTATTAACTTAACTGATTTTACAGACTAGCCAATTAAGTAACCTGCCCAAGGTTACAGCTAAGTTTGGGTTTGAAATTTGCATCCTGTCACTCTACTGTCGAAACTTCTTTTTCTGGCAACACACCCCACTGCCTCTCAACATACATAGTTTATGAAGCATAAACTGAGGGGATCCTTTCAAAAAAAACACTCTGGCAATAGGTCAGGAGCTATGAAAATGTTCTTCTTACTAATATATCTGTATCTATCACATATGCTGACCTAGACTCACCACAGCTTTTTTTAAAGAAAAATGGAACAACTTAAAGGCCCAATCAGGGAAATAAATAAAGCATACTCACTCTGATGACGACTACAAATAATGACTATAAAGACTGTGACAATTAAAAAATTTTTATAACAAATACTGACTTTTCAAAAAGCAAATACAATACTGCATATCTTCTGTCATTACAGTTATACAGACAAAGCCTAAAGGATATCAATTATTTCCGAATGCTGATGTAGCTGAACTCGACATATTTGTATTTTTCCTCATTCTGCTATTCAAATATTTGAAACAGAATATTACTTTCATAAAAAGAATTAATGCATGCATTTAAAACATATTATAAAAATGTACATTAAGTATACAGTCATATTCAAATATATTTGCACTTCAGCAAATGACTTTATTAAAGACAGGCCAACAGACAAAAAAAAAAGGACAGTTAGTTTTGCCTTTTGTCACACAAAATGCAAACTTCCTATTTGGATAATAATTGTGACTTAAGCAAGACTCTTCTGTTCACTCTACTAGGTATATCTGGTAGGTATATTCTCCAAGAACCAATGGTAACGGTCACTGCCACCCAAGCTAGTGCGGGCTTAGCCACTAAAAATAGTAGCATCTCACATCTAGGTTAAGTCTTGAGCTCTGTGATAATCAAGTCAGCTTTGGTTTCCTCTTCCTAAAAAGAGAACAAAAAACACAATCCACTACTAGAAAGAAATGGACAAAATAAGTTAATACTGGGTGAAAAGCAACATAGGAAGGCAGTGAACTCCAAAAACATCTTAAAGTTTGCCAACCAAGTATGAGTAGGGAGAAAGACCCAGATAACGCTACCAGTATCCTGAACTGCAAGGCCACACACGAAGCAGAGAGCCAGGATCTGGGTCTCCTTTCTCCCTGATAATCCCCCACCCACTCTCCACGCCCTCCCCACTCACCCAGAAGTCTTAATCACTCGTTCCCATAATGATTGTACACATATTTCTTTTCGTTAGCAGCTATCATGTAATACATATTAACATTTTAAAGGCTCTTTCTCTTTGTATGCGTTTATACTGCAAAAAGTCTCGCAGATGAGCTTCTTTCCCCTAATTGGCTTTTTGGTCCCTTTCACCCCAAGCTCAACCCCTCACTAGCTCTACCCACATAGTTCAGTTCACAGCAATGCTGACCTAAGCTGGAAATGAATTATGGGCCCTACTATAGATTTGGCGCCAGTTTAAAAGAGGTCATTTCCACACCTAGAATAAAATTCTAAACGAAACAGCGCGGCGGTTCAGATCTTTAATGTCTGGGACAGACCATGAAAACCGAGCTTTTTCTGGGTTTCGCTGACCACACAAACACTATGGGGTGGGGGGGGCTTGAAACCAGAAGTGAAGGTCACCAGATCAGAAAGGGGGAAACAAAAGTGAAACCTGGGGCGGACTTGCACACCCCTCGCCTCCCGCCACACCAAAAGCGCGCGCGCCGGAACGCTGGGCTCCAGACAGCCCCGAGCACGCCGCAGTGCGCGGGCTTCCTCGGCGCGGCCCAGAGTCCCGCCGGCACGGACGGAGAGGATACCCCGAGCGCGCCGGGCGTGAGGTCGTGCTCCCCGTACTGGGGAGCCGCCGGCGGGACGGCGAGGCCCGGCCCAACCCGAGGCCGAGCGCTGAGCGGGGAGGCCCAGGGCCTCGGCTTCGGCCGCCCCACCCGGCCCGCTCGGCAGCCCGGGCTCACCGGCTCCGGGGCGCTCCATGGCGGCGGCGCTAGCGGACTGCGCGTCTGGGCTGGCGGCGGAGGCGGCCAGGTGCTGCTGCCCGAAGCCCGGCGCCAGACGGAGGCGGACACCTGGGTCGGGCCGGAGGCGCGCGGGCGGGGCGCGGGGGCGGGGCGGGGGGCGGCGGCCGCGGGGGGCGACTGGGGCTTGAGTTCGGGTCCCGGCGAGCAGGCCCGCGGAGGCGCCGAGCCGCCAGAGCCGCAGAGCCCCGGGGAGCTGCATGGCCAGACCTGGCGCCCGGCAGCGGCGGAAGGGGCCGGCCGACTCGCGGGCGGTACCCGGATTGGGGCCTGCGACGCCAGCCCCACGCGGGGAGGGCAGAGGGGAAGCCGCGGAGAGCTGGGGGCGCCTTTCTGCCTCGGGGCGCTGGGTCCGGGCTGGGCTCCCGACTGGAAGGCCTCCTGCGGTCTTTGACCGGCCTCAGTTACTTCCCGGGGCGCGGCCTGTCCAGCCCCACGCTTTGAGATGAGGGTGAGATTGAGACCTGCCTGCAAGCATTCCACGGTCCGTGGTCTTCTAAGGATCCGTGTGTTTAGTTTTGCAAAGAGCTTTCAAAATAGTTCTGATTAGAAAATATTTGGAAAGAGCGAAATGTACAAGAATGAGACCATGTCCATCTGTATAATTAGATGTCTTATTTTGTTGTTGTTGTTGTTGTTTAAAGGTTTTATTTATTTATTCGGCAGAGATCACAAGTAGGCAGAGAGGCAGGCAGAGAGAGAGGAAGGGAAGCAGGCTCCCTGCTGAGCAGAGAGCCGTACTCAGGGCTCCATCCCAGGACCCTGAGAGCATGACCTGAGCTGAAGGCAGAGGCTTTAACCCACTGAGCCACCCAGGCGCCCCGTTGTTGTTGTTTTTAAATAAAAGTCAAATTATGGCAGAGTCTCGAATTCTTAACAATGGTTTTATGCTGAGAAATGGAAACCAGCTAACTGGTCTTTGCAAATTAAAGCTCTGGTACTAGTAAAATGGGAGGAAAAACAACTTAATTTGGCGGGGTTGGGGGGGGTGGGGGACTTGACCTTGCAAGAGAATTCTACTGGACTTTTAAGTGCAAAGAAGCCATGCGGTAAGAAAAATTGGGTGCACCCCTCAAATTAATGTAGCCTATTTCGTGAATACCGCTTGACTGATCTTGACTGCATCCTAGAATAGGAATGGAAGGAAAGACGACCTTGGCACAACCACAACAGTTGACATAAAGACCATAGAGGAAGTAATAAAACTTGTTACTCTGATTCTAAGATGATTCTAGCAGGTTGAGTATGTGATTTGCGCACTCATAGCAATTATTGGACTGATTAGAGAGGTACAACGGATTCCCGAAACATTCGCTGCCCTAAGGTGCAGGTGAATAAGAGGTCTTTTTCTTAAGGAACGGGTCACCTAATAACAGAGGAACATTAGTATCTGCAATAAGTAACAAACTAAAAGCTGCAAAAAAAAAAAAGAAAGGAAAGGAAAGAAAACCACATCTATATTGAAGGGAATGAGAATATGCCACCCCAAAATATGTCACTTGGACCTTAAGATTTGGTGGGGCTGGGAACAATTGAGAAACAACAGTGAAAGAATTCTCCACCTTTATGCTGAAAGCAGGGCATAAATTTCACTTTGTGAAGGTGACATAAATTTCCATTTGTAAAGATGTTCCCCTCTTGGGGAAGAGGTAGATGTCCTATAAACAAGAAGAGTAACTCATACCTGCATAATGAACCTTACTAGGCAACCTTTATTTACCAGACATTTCCTAGTCACCACCTACCTGAAAACAGAGAAAAAGTATTTTTAGTATTTCCAAATGCAGAGATATTACTCAATGAATAGTTGTGGAATGAATGAAACTTCTATAGCATCAGATCTGTTCAAGTTCTCAGAACTGCCAAAAAAGAAAGCAACACACCCAAATAAATTTAATAAAAAAAGAAACAGTATCACAAGTAATAATGTCCTAAAGCTTCATGCCTTAGGCAAAAAACAGCTGACATTGACATTAACATGTGAATGTCAATTGCTAAATGAACCTACCTTCTCTTGCCAGAACTCCAGCTCCTAGTGAAATACCTCCAAAATACATCTGGGGTTCTAAATGGTGTCTGACATCACTAGTGAATCTTCCAGGCTGCCATCCATCCCTTTGCCTCTCTCAGCCTCTCCGGTTCAGTCTCCTTTACAGGAAGCTCTCGGCCCTCATGAGACATCGGCTGATTGGTAGTTCACCTGGCCACATGGATGATCTCAGTCCTCAGGGTTACAATCTCTTGCGAATGAGAACACCAGTTTTCCCCCAAGCTTTACAGTCTGCTTGGTGGTATCAAGAAAGAGACAGAGACAATAGACCCAAAATGGAGTCAATTATGCTCAGTGTCACATCAGTAAACCAGCACTTCGTATCTAACCTAATGACAATTTTAACCTCTCCCAGTAGTGTAATCTTAAACCAGTAAATCTGGAATTTCTTGGTCAGCACTAGTGAGGTAATCCAACTGAGAGACATCTTCTATCCCCCCGAAGAAAGATAATGTAATCTGCCCTTTCCTTGTCCCTGCCCCCTTTAGACTATAAAAGTCTCATATTTTGTTCAGCTTTTCAGAGCTCCTTCTTATTTGCTAGATGGTATGCTGCCCCTTTTCATGAATCACTGAATAAAGTCATTTTGATCTTCATGTATTCAGTTGAATTTTGTTTTCTGACAACAATAAGTGACACGGAAGATTATTTGGATCTCTGAAAGAGAATTCATTGAGATACCACATTCCTTTTGTGAAAAACAAGACAAATGGTTACCAAGGGAAATGAAGTCACACAGTTCCACAAGACATGGCCAAACATCAGGCATCCAATTTCTAATTTATGTTAGTAATTTGTGTCGTCTTATACAATTTTTAAATTCAGAAAAACTCAAGGAATAACATCTAAAATGAACTATAATACATCAAGCAGAAGTATATCTCTCTAGATATACATACACATCTACACGTGTGCACACACACGTGCTAAAGTATACACTTGAAAAAAATAGAATGATATTGCATCTGGCCTTATAACCTGCTTTTCTTCTTGCAATATATTGTGACTAATTTCTCAGTCATTAAGTATCCTTTTATACCATAATTTCAGTGGTTGAATATTAAATCTTTATACAAATGTGTTTCTTGGAGTACGCAATACTCATTCATCCTATCTCTGCTGTTCATCAGCTTTCCCTGCTCATGTGTGTAATGAGGACAGCATTTGAGGTTCATGCCAGAGGGCCCATACCTGGAAGGTTCTCTAAGCTGCTGACACATATCCGCTCTATTGGAAAGGTATATAGACAAGTACTCCTATCTACAGGTGTCTCATGTATACTTTATGCCTCATAATGATTAGATACCTCTTGGCCCTTCCATCCCTTTTAATATGCATCTACATTTAATAGATACAGGTTTCCCTTACTCACCATTGATCTGTATATAATACATCTTCATTCATTCATTTCATCTTTTCTTCTAAAATGGAAGAAACACTTATAACAGTTTTCTTTCCTTAACAGATCTGAATATTCTTCTATAACAGATTTGAACTGCAAGTGCATCATACAAATCTAACACAATCTGCTGCCATTTTAGCAAACCATTCTAACTCACCTTGGATTTCTATTTAGCACCAGAAAGCCTGACCTTAACTTCTGGGTTGTATTTAATTCTAGCACTGAAGAGCTCCTACTCTGTTTCCAAGGTAACACTAAAAGGAAAAGGTTGTTTACCTGTCTAGATACTCCTCTTGGTTTTAAGATTTGTACTTTTCCCACCCACTTGCCTCCCTATTAAAACTCATTGTGGGGGCACCTGGGTGGCTCAGTCGGTTGAATGTCTGACTCTTGATTTCAGCTTAGGTCATGATCTCAGGGTCCTGGGATCAAGCCCTCTTATCAGGCTCTGTGCTCAGCAGAGAGTCTGCTTAAGGATTCTCTCCCTTTTCCTCTGCCCCCTGCCCCTGCTCATGTGCACTCTCTCTCTCTCTCAAATAAATCTTTAAAAATAAAAATTTTAAAAAGATAAAATAAAACCCCATTTACTTGGAATGTATCTTTGTATTCACCCTTGTTCTTCTTAACTCTTCAAAGTTAATTATTTATTAATTTATATATAAAAATTAGTGTGTGTGTGTGTGTGTGTGTAGAAGGAAACTGCAGAAATGGGATCCCTTTTGCTATGTGATTATCTAAAGGTCTCAGCCCCACTTGGCCTATCTTTAGGGCCAATAAGTGTCCTCACCTTCCTTTTCCTTCTCTGGAGTTTTTTGTGGACAGCCCTGACATCTGGATTTCCACAATAGATATCCACAAAAGTCACTGCCTTCTCTTCCTTCCCAAGAACCCTCACCACATGTATTATGGATGGAGTGACCAACTGTCCTGGTTTGCCAAGGGCTGTTCAGTTTTAGCACTGAAAATCTCCTGTCCCAGGAAACCCCTCAGTCCCAAGCAAACAGAGACAATTGTCACCTTAATACAGATCAAAAGAAATGCGATAATGTGTCCAAAGGATAGAGATTTCCTGAGAGAGCCAGGAAAAGCTGGAAGAGGAGGTAATATTTGAGACCAGATCTGAAAATGAATGCAGTAAGAGAGTTAGAGCACAGGGGCTAACACATTCCAAGCTGGCAGTCAGGGCTAGATACAAGACAGAGTGGGTCTACCAGTTTGCCTGGTTCAGAGGACTAGGGGATAAGGCTGGAAAATTAAGTTGGGACCAGATTATAGAAGGTCTTAAATGCCAGAATAAGCAATTGTGACTTTATTACATAAGAACTGGGATTTGCTAAAGACCCCCGACCTTGGAACCGACATGGTGAGTGATGGCTTTAGAAAGACACATCTTTCATGTCTGTGCAGGATTTACTGGAGAAGGCAGAGAAAGTCAAAGCCCCAAGTCTAGTTAGTTCACTGTCGTACTGTGGTCATCCAAGCATGAGAGGCAGAGACTTGAACTAAGGTGTTGGCCCAGAAATGAAATGTAAGTTCTGGATTTAAGAGATGGCAAGACAGTCCCTGGCAAAACTTAGCAAGCAAACATGTGGAGAAATAGAAAATTGGTTGGATGGCACCAAGACATTAGAAGTGGGGTGAGTTGGGTGTTCCTAGAGCGATACAGAATGAAGAGGATGAATAAGAAGTGAGAGGATGGAGAGGGGCACGTTGAGAGAGCAAGATGGCAGAAAGTGTGTGGGGGTAATGCAACCCTTTTCCTCATGCCTCAGGCATCCAGAGTAAAATCGGTAACTAAATTCACCAATTTTAAGGATGAGTGATTTTGTTGTGGAAACCAAAGAGAAGGCTGAGAACACAGAGCACACAAGGACACCTGTGCTTAGAGGCTGGGAGGGCCCTATGCCTGAAAGTGCCTGAGAATTTGCAGCAACTGTACATGGGTGGTTGGACTTTCATGTACCACCAAAATTGGAGCTTTTCACTAGCTGTTGAGGGGCAAGAGTGTCATTCAACTCGGTTCCCTTTAAATGTCCATGGGAAGAGAAAGGTAGAGTGAAGGAATAAAACCGATTGAGTTATATTGGAAGTATAACATCAGAACAAGATGAGGGCATTGATCTTAGATAAGAGAAGTAGGAAGGATTGGTAGTTCTGGTAAGTTTTCCGATAGGACTGTGTCTAGCCGTGTCATGAAAATAGGTGGTGGAGTCATGTGCTGGGAAGAAAAGGCAATGAAGGAAGAATCTTGATGATTTAGAAGTTTTGGAGATGTACAAGTGGTTATTGAAACTACGGGTTTGTTTGAGGACGCCCAGGGAGAGTGTATGGAGTTAGGGGATGATTGTTAGGATCATAATCAGAATCCTTTTCTCTTTAAGAACATGAATTACTGCATACTTATTACACTTCTTCCTTTCCAGGTAAAAATAGGAAATAATCACCATAAGAATATATTCATCAATGGAAAACAGTATGGAGGTTCCTCAAAAAGTTGAAAATAGAGCTACCCTACAACCCAGCAATTGCACTACTGGGTATTTACCCCAAAGATACAAATGTAGTGATCCGAAGGGGCATGTACACTGTTTATAGCAGCAATGTCCACAATAGCCAAACTATGGAAACGACCTAGATGTGCATCAACAGATGAATGGATAAAGAAAATGTGGTGTGTGTGTGTGTGTGTATATACATATATATATACACACACAATGGACTATTATGCAGCCATCAAAACCCCCCACAAAATCTTGCCATTTGCAATGATGTCAATGGAACTAGAAGGTATTATGCTAAGCAAAATAAGTCAGTCAGAAAGGGATGCCTGCGTGGCTCAGAGGGTTAAGCCTCTGCCTTCGTCTCAGGTCATGATCTCAGGGTCCTGGGATCGAGTCCTGCATCGGGTTCTCTGCTCAGCGGGGAGCCTGCTTCCCCACCCCCTCTCTCTGCTTGCCTCTCTGCCTACTTGTGATCTCTCTCTGTGTCAAATAAATAAATAAAATCTTTAAAAAAAAAAAAAGGGACAGTTATCATATGATCTCACTGATTTGAGGAATTTGAAAAACAAGACAGAGGATCATAGGGGAAGAGGGAAAAACGAAGCAAGATGAAATCAGAGAGGGAGACAAACCTTAAGAGACTCTTAGTCTCAGGAAACAAATGAGAATTGCTGAAGGGAGGAGAGAGGGATGGGGTGGCTGGGTGATGGACACTGGGGAGGGAATGTGCTATGGTGAGTGCTATGAATTGTGTAAGACTGATGAATCACAAACCTGTATCCCTGAGGCAAATAATACAATATATGTTAATAAAAAACATATATATATTCATCAAGAAAGTGATTCTTTTTCTTCAAATGAAATGAGATCATTTAATTATTATGAGGAATGTACTAGTTTATAACATTACTTAGAGATAGTAATGTTCTTATATTGGTGGTCTTAAGATAATCTCTATTATTTTATTTTATTTATTATTTTTTTAATTTTTTTATTTACTTGATAGACAGAGATCACAAGTAGGCAGAGAAGCAGGCAGAGAGAGAGGAAGGGAAGCAGGCTCCCTGCCGAGCAGACAGCCCGATTCTGGGCTCGATCCCAGGACCCTGAGATCCTGACCTGAGCCAAAGGCAGAGGCTTTAACCCACTGAGCCACCCAGGTGCCCCAAGATAATCTCTATTTTTATGCAGTCAAGAAGTTGGTACTTTTGACCCCATTTTGGTCACATGCCAGATTGTGAGATTAGGCTTAACAGCTCTAATTAGGCTTCCTGAATTTGATTAGTGTGGGATTTGTTTCTCATTTGTTAGTTTACGCTCTAAGATTTAGCTCAAAACCACATGCTTTCTTGGCTATTTTTTGTATCATATAAATCATGTCAACCATCATGATTTCCAATAGACCATTTTGCACTAATATTTTGATGTTACTTCCTGCTAAGATCTTCTGAGTACTGAAATAAAATTGTTACAAGCTATGTCAGATTCTACTTTGTAGATCATCAGGGCTAAATATTATTTGTTGGTTTCATTGCCCTCTTAATGTGCTTGAAAGTATTGATGTGGTTTATGTTTGAACTTCTCCTTGTCCATTTTAAGTGTAAGTGTTACAATTCTTTTTCAGCAACATAGTAACAGATTATATTAATAGGATACTAATGCCTGGGTTATCAGATTTCACACCTTTCCAAATTTAATCACCTTATTGCTTACTTGGCATAAATATTCTTCATTTTTCAGTTGTATAATTGATATTTAAAAGAATATTACACAGGATGGTACTGGCAAGACTAATCTTATTTGCATGCCCATCAGAGTATAATTGGCAATTGTATTATGTGGTTTTCTTTGAATCATGTGTGAACTAGATGATATAAGGAATGGGAAAAATAGAAAATGTTTAAAAGTGCCAGAAAGAAATAGAATCAGAGTTGGAGGAAACTTGAGTCTTTTTTCCCTGACACAGTAAAAGATTTCCTTGATGATAGTCATCTGTTTTAATATATTCACTACCTAACAGCCCTTTGCTTAAATATTATGTGGTTTCAAGTCAAAGAATATCTGTTATTTTCTGTTGATCTAGCTATGTGATGAAAGAAAGCCAAAATAATTATAATCAACAAAACTGCAGATATTCCCTCATCATAAGCTATCAATCCTCTGACTTTCAACTTTATCACTTTGTAGCAACACAGCACATTTTCTAAACATAATTTCTCCATGTAAATAAATAATACATAATAGTTTGTGCCACCTTTTTCTTTAATATTTTTCCAATAGTTATTTCAAATAGATATTTTTTTATATATAGTATAATTCGCACTGTAGTATGTTTTGTGGTATTATGCCAGTCCCTAAATCTTGATTATTTTGACTGGCTTCCAGTAGAATGCATTTAAAAATATCCCTGGACTTTTTCCCCCTTTCATTTGTATTTTTTTTTTTTGATGCATACATCAAAAGTAAACTTACCAAATTAAGAGAAACTTATATGATTTTAATGACTCCTATTAATAATATATCAGATTGTTCTATAGGTTAAAAAAAGAGAGATAGTGTAAAGGCAAGGCATCTGCTCCCCAAAAGCCCTCACTATATTGGATTTACTATTCATTTGGTACTTTTCAAGTGTTTATAGTTGCACTTCTTTTTTTTTTCTTCCCCTATATTTTTTTTAAGATTTTATTTATTTATTTGACAGACAGAGATCACAAGTAGGCAGAGAGGCAGGCAGAGAGAGAGGAAGGGAAGCAGGTTCCTGTTTAGCAGAGAACCCAAGGCAGGGCTTGATCCCAGGACCCTGGGATCATGACCTGAGCTGAAGGCAGAGGCTTTAACCCACTGAGCCACCCAGGCGCGCACCCAACATGGGGCTTGAACTCATGACCCAAGATCAAGAGCTAGCTCATTCTACCTACTTAAGCCAGCCAGGTAACCCTACAGTTGTACTTCTTAAATCATTAGCAACACTGAAATTTTTCTAATAGTCAAATATTTATCCAGTGCCTAATATTTTGCCAAAAACTCACTGGATTCTGTAAATAAGCATCCTTGTCCATACATAGCCTAGTGGAATGGTTAAGAGCATGGATTCTGAAAGTTGGTTTGCTGTCTGTGATGAGCTTTAGAGGCTAACTTTTTTTTTTTTTTTTAAGATTTTATTTATTTATTTGACAGGCAGAGATCACAAGCAGGCAGAGAGGCAGGCCGAGAGAGAGGAGGAAGCAGCTTGCCGAGCAGAGAAGCCCGATGTGGGGCTCGATCCCAGGACCCTGAGATCATGACCTGAGCCTAAGGCAGAGGCTTAACCCACTGAGCCACCCAGGTGCCCCAAGGCTAACTTCTCTTACAGTTAGGATTGCCTACCAAATTAAGTACAAGTCCAGTTATGCATTCAAGGCCACCACTATTCATTTCTACACACTCTTTTCTAGTGCGATACTTGGGACATGCCTATAATAAAAAAATTATTCATTGTTTATCTGAAATTCAAGTTTAACCGGGCATTCTCTATTTTATTTGGTAAACCTGGCAACCCTACATATAGGTAGCTTGAATCTGGCTTCAAACCCACATAAGGCCTTGCTTAAGCTTATGAAGTCTCAGGGAGTTTTATTTTGCCCATTCTCCCAGGCCAAAGGTTGAGACAGGTAAATCTGCAAGATCTTCTTCTTTAGGGTACATTCATTTCTTGCTCACTCATACTGAAGTGTTGCCTATTAGAATCTCAAATCTATGGAATGATCTTGCATAGCCCCTTGGCTGTATCTGCTATCTTCTGCACACTGTGTAGTTTGCAAAGTGTATACTCAGAGGTCTCTTACATTGACCATAAGGGTGAAAATCACCTTTATAGATCATTTGTCTTTCAGGAGTCTTTTCCTTTTCTTTTTCCTTTTTTTTTTTTTTTTTTTTTTTTTGGTTATTTTTTGTTGTTATTTCTTTAGTTTCCTTACTGTTCTGCCAACCCTATGATATACTTAAAGATATTTTTACATAGTTCACCCAGTATTTCCAGCTGGGTTTGGCAGCAAAGGATCAAGGAGAAAGTGTTGTGAGGGGAGAGTCCTTCAGATACATGAAATGACGCTCTATTAGAACCAGATGTCCTTCAAACCTTTGTTCTTGCTAACTCTGAAATCTGGCGTCCTCTGACTCTCTCAAGTTTTCATATTCCTTACCAGTCAATGGGTCCAGTCCAGAGAAGTTAGTATCATTTAACTTTGCTTTCATACTCCACAAAGACTGGCGATCTGTCCGGAGAACTTTCTCTGCATTCCGTCTAATGACTTGAGCCACTGCTGCATTTATTTCCCACCAGCGTTCCTTCTTTCATTAGAACCCATTTCCCTGGTTGCTAATCTCTTGAGTTTTACAGAATACAAGTCAATCAATGATTGCTTGAATGCTGCCACCACCAGCTCCCAACTTGTCTTCTGATTTAGTCCAAAGGAATCCCATTCTTACTCCTGATTCTGGAACCACAGGGGTCCCTCATTGGATTAGCCTTAGATTAGTTTTTCTACTTGCCTTTAGGAAGACCAGATTTCAGAATGAAGTTAGATTTCCCTGGGGACCCTGGCCTTCCTGTGTGAGTGACCAGCACCTTCTTTCTCCTATTGGTCCTAACATCAGAGTTTGAGCTTGTTTTTATTCTAGACCCACCTAGCCCTGTACACTCTTGGTACCAGTGATGAGCTGAAGATGGCTCGTGCCAGATTGCAAGAACAAATTATCAAACTTTTAGAACTGAGACCTGGTGAATAATACCAGCCATTATTTTTTTCTAAAGATTTTATTTATTCATTTGACAGAGAGAGAGATAGAGATCACAAGTAGGCAGAGAGGCAGGCAGACTCTCCGCTGAGCAGAGAGCCCGATGCGGGACTCGATCCCAGGACCTTGAGATCATGACCTGAGCCGAAGGCAGTGGCTTAACCCACTGAGCCACCCAGGCACCCCAATACCAGCCATTATTAAAATTTAAATTATAGAAACTTATACTTAAATGTTACATTAAATATGATGGTAAATGTACTTAGAAGAAAACACAGGACTCAATCTTTTTGCCTTGTGTTAGGCAATGATTTCTTAAACATGACACCAGAAGCCCAAATGACAAAAATAAAAAAGTAGATAAATTGGACTGCATCAAAATTTTAAATTTCAAAGGGCACTACCAAGAAAGTGAAAATGCAGCCCACACAATGGGACAAAATATTTGCAAATCATATGTCTGGTTGGGGACTGCTAATTAGAAAACTTTTTTTCAAAAACTCCTTTGACTCATTAATACTTAAAAAAAAAACAAATTAAAAGACAGATAAACAATTTGAACAGATATCTTAGCAAAGACATACAAATGGTCAATAAGCACATGAAAAGATCCTCCACATCATTACTCATTAAGGAAACATAATCAAAACCAAAATGAGATATTTCATACTCACAAGGATGGCTATAGTCAAAAGGATAGACAATAGCAAATATTGGGGAGGATGTAGGAAAATTAGGAATTCCAGGCTCAGCATATTCATCGGAACAAAAAGTAGATTTGTGGTTGCCTATGGCTGGAGAGGAGAAGGTGATAACTTGGAATAGTCACAAATACAAATGAACCCAAGAACTTGCAACAAAGCCAGTTACTGAGATATGGAGTATGTGGCAAGGAAAGGGCTTACTCCAGAGGCAGCCAAATGAAGAGACAAAAAGGTAGCTCCCCCGACTGAGATTAGAATAAGTTTTTATAATCACAGGGTTTGGGATTACATACATCTTAATGAAAAGGGCAGGAAAATTTATACTATTGGTGAGAAAAGATGGATAATGTGCATTAAGCAAACATATATGTAATATACATCCCACATTTGTTTTGAAGTGGAGACTTAACGTTAAAATGAGGCAAATATTGGCATCTGATATCAGAAGGTCATCTGAAGGACAGGGAGAGAGGCTATGGGCATGCTCGGAGATGGGGTCTTGGGACCATTATCTCAGGTAAGGAATACAGGGCCTTGTTCATTTATAGGCTGGAACCATATAAATGACCTTCATTTGTGTCGGTTCAGGCTTCTGTGGAGACAGCTAGTGACTTATTAGTGGGGTCTGAAAAGAAACAAGAGCTGGTAAGGAAGAAACAGTTCTCCAAAATATAAACTTTGAATTTCCCAATAGTCTTATCTTCATTAATTTTATGGGGCCCGATTTCACAGAGTTCCTTTTTGGAATACTGAAAATGTTCTAAAATTAGATCATGGTGATGGTTGCACAACTCTGTAAATGTACTAAAAACCACTGAATTTTGCACTTTAATTGTGCATTTAATTGAATTGAACATTTTGTCAATAAGCTGCTAATTTAAAAAAAACCCAGGATCATAAATATTCAAAGCACACCACTTCTTGATTATTTTATATCATTTTACTATTATATGTGCTCTTGAAGTTATTTACTAAGAGATAGTCCAAGTGGCCCCACAACAGATGATATTAAATGAGCAAAAACTGTTTATCTCAACTAATATCTTGTTTATTTCTTCATATCAGACAGCCAGAAGGCAGGGAGTGATAATACGCTGTATTGATCCCTAAGGAGAACTCATTTGCTTGAGATTTAGACACACACAATAATGATCCACACCACTGTAAGAAATAGAATGATGCCACAGAAGGCTTCATGACAAAATTACTAGAATATGTGTGCAGTGGGTCTACTCAGTCATCCTGCTGCACTTCATCAACAGATCTTCTTGGGTAGTATAGAAACTGCAAACATGAATTAGATCTTGTTTCTTTCTGTGGTCAAAGCTCCGTAAAGAAGTAGAAACCAATTTAAGCGTCTGAAGCCAGAGAAATAGGTACTTATGAACTTCTAATGGGGATTAAGGAGTGAAAGTTCCAGAGTCACTAAAACTGAAGCTGAAATTTGTTGCTTTCATGCAGAAGTCAGAAAAAATGCAAGAGATGTAAATCAGTGATACGGTTGCCTTGCAGCCTCGAGATAAAAAGCAGGAAGGGAAACTGATGCAAAAAGTCCTGTCTTAAGTTCACATTTCCACCACCACTGCAGGAGAAAGAAGAATGGCTCGTACTTCTCTCCTGCCTTCTAATCCACGTGTGTATGTATCTCATGGGCGGGATCTAAACTGTATTGAGAACTGTTCTGACAAAGGACTATGGGAAATGTAGTTCCCATTCATCCAGGCCCTGTGATAGAAGGGAGAGCATAAAGGGAACAGAACAAATAACGTATGACTCATTATCCTCAAGGGTAGTCAGATAATTTTCTGACACTATATACAGTATGAGTTAGGAATGTTTCTTAGTGATAGGGGATGCAAGTTGCAGAAATTTAATCTTCTCCCCCTCCCCCCCATAACTTGACAGGCCTTGAACCACTGGATTCCTAGGCACTTGACCAAACCGGCAAGCCCTTAACTTGTTGAGAGTTTATCTTCTGCCCTCCTGCACATGCCTTAAGAATCATAAAGCGTACTTGTGAATTCTCACTTGTTCCAATCATTACATCATCAGTGTAGTAGACGAGTGTGAAGTCCTTTGGGACGGCAAGGCTATCAGATTTCCTGTGGGCCAGATGATGACAGAAAGCTGGAGATCAGATACAGTCCTGGGACAGGACTTTCTGTACTGCTACTCTTTTGGATAAAAGTAAACTGTTTCTGGTGGTCTTTACTTATTAGCATGAAAGAGGAGTCCTAAAACTAGAGCTTTTAGGCTGGTCTTTTGTTTTTTAAACAAAGTTGTATGAGATCACAGCCCTGCCCACATTTACATATTATCTAAGGTTACTTTCCTATAACAGCAAACTGAGTAGTTGGAACAGTGACCTTGCTGAACAGCCAAAATATTGCCCTCAGACAAAGAGAGATAGAAAGAAAACAAAGTGTTAGTTTTACTTCTAGAACAAAACCATGGCCCCTTTATAAAAAGGAAACACTAAAGTGTATTTATAGGGGCACCTGTTTGGCTCAGCTGGAGGAGTGTGTGACCCTTGATCTCAGGCTTGTGAGTCTGAGCCTTACGTTGGGTCTAGAGATTACTTAGAAGCAAAATCCTTTAAATAAATACATGAAGAAAGAGAGAAAGGAAGGAAGGAAGGAAGGATATTTGTAATTGTTAAAATCGAATACTTTTTTCCTCAGATTTGAAATAATCAATGTGTATTTAAATGGCTTTCCTCCTCAGTCTAGTATAAAATAGCCAGAACAATGCTGTTCTCTTAACCTCTGAATTTAAAAAAATTCTGTTTAGAAAAATCTATATATATTCTTTACACCATTTGGCAAAGTAATTTGTATTATTTGATCAATAATTCATTATAACTTCTAATGAAACACATTAAAAAATCTTTGTTCTGAAAAACTTCCAAGGCAAATTTCAGCACAAATCAGGACCCTCGTTTAGAAATCACTGGGCGGGGGTTGTGGGGGGTGGCTGGGTGGCTCAGTGGGTTAAGCCTCTGCCTTGGTTCAGGTCATGATCTCAGGGTCCTGGGATCAAGCCCCACATTGGGCTCTCTGCTCAGCGGGGAGCCTGCTTCTCCCTCTGCCTCTGCCTGCCTCTCTGTCTGCCTGTGCTCTCTCTCTCTCTCTAACTAATAAATAAATAAAATCTTTAAAAAAATTGTAAAAAAAACAATTTTTCTAGAAATCACTGGGGGATTACTGATGAAGTTCCATTTGACAGGAATGAAGCCAGGCTGGTCTACTGTATAGACCCTTACAGGTCTGTGTCTATCAAGCAAACAATCTCTCTGAACTCAAAATCTGGTAGTGGGTGTGGTAGTGGGTAGGGGGAAGACAATATCCAAGTTGACTCTCTGACCTTTGAATTTGGACTGCTCCTCACAGAAGCTTTCTTATATTTTTGAATTCTCGTTTCCTTTTAATAATTCACAATTACATAATACTTCATAGGGTTACAGAGTGTTTTAAAAAATGTCTCATATGATTCCGTATCTCCTAATTCGTAGGTAAGAAAACTGCTGCTTATGGAGTCTGCCAATCATCCAGCTTCCCAGAGAAAAGGACAGGAGAACAAATATTCATTAAGTATCCACAATATTGTAGACACCATCTTAAGCCATTTGATTTGTAGACTCCAAATCTAATATTCCTTTTTTTATATATATATAGACTCCATGCCCAGGGTGGAGCCCAATGTGGGCCTTGAACTCACGACCCTGACATCAACATCTCAGTGACTCAGCTGAGATCAAGAGTTGGATGCTTGACCAACTGAGCCACCCAGGCACTCCCAAATCTAATATTCCTACTATCACAATTTATTAATCCCCGTCATTATGAGTACCAGGGACAACAGAAGTGGTGATTTTTCTTTTCTTTTTTTTTTTTTTTAAGATTTATTTGAGAGGAGGGAGAAGGAGAGTGGGGTAGGGGTGGAGTAGGGAGGGAGAGGGAGAGAATCGCAAGCAAACTCCCCGCAAAGCACAGAACCTGGTGTGTGGCTGGACCCCAGGACCCTGAGATCATGGCCTAAGCAAAAAAAAACAAAGCAAGAGTGGAAGTCTCAACTGACTGAGCCATGCAGGCACCCCAAGTGGTGATAACTTTTAAACACATAAAAATACACCAAGCACTGCCCCCAAACTAAGAATAAGGTGACCAGCAGAAGGGAGACACGATTTCAAAACTTTATGGCCAATGCTGCTTATAAAGTTATTGAATGAATGGCCTCAAAAACATGCTTCCATTGCTATATGCAGACTTAAGTTGAGGAATAGGAGGTACTTCTTAAAAGTTTAGTTGTGACCTTCTGTATTATCCCACCATAGAAAGTTATAAAGTCTCTCTGGATAGTTTTTATTATTATTAAAGAGCAAATTTATCTTTTGGGAGTGATTTAAGCCTAGTCCTGCTTCAAGTAAACAGCTGTATGAAGTGTTGCCCTTCTAGATCTATGATTCTAGGGTACCGTCTCTGGTTAACAACATGTCCTCCCACCCCATGACTTTAATGTCCTATAAATCTGTTGGGGAAAAAGAGCTGTCATATCAGATATAGATATGCTTCTTGAAGTATGTGCCATTGAGCTCCATGCAGGCATGCAACAGGAATAAGTACGCCTTTCTTTAGCTTCTTGCTGAGGCCACATGCTCTCTGATTCACCAGTTATTTACTTACTAATTTAGTGGGTAGACATTTATTATGCACACCCTATGGATTAGATTTGTGAGGACTATAAAATAGCTTAGTAAAACCTATTCCTATCCAAAAGATTTTGAGTGGACTAGTCAAAACCTATGTTAGTGGTATGTCTGAATTATGGCCCTCATTAGAAAGGCCAATTAATGCACAAAGGAAATGAACAAGCACCCTTTAGCTACATAGGACCAAGGTCAGCAAACTTTTTCTGTAAGCAGCCAGACTGTAAATATTTTAGGCTTTACAGGGCCATATGGACTTTGTTGCAGCTACTTGACACCCCATCCTAGTATAAAAGCAACCACAGATAACATGTAAATGAATGGATGTGACTGTGTTCCCATAAAATTTTATTTATGGACACTGAAATTTGACTTTCATGTAATTTCCATGAGTCACAAAACATTATTCTTTTGATTTGTTAAAAAGCATTTGAAATGTAAAAACTATTTCTACCTTGGCCATCTAAACACAATCCATGGACCATAGTTTGTCCATCTGTGATCAATGAAATTACTGTTGCACACCGTTGTAGATAAGCATGAAGGATGCAGGCAGTATATAAAATATTAAAATACATGTATAAAACCAAATGATAAATATTTAAAATATTTTCATACTAAGTGCTGGAAAGACTTTACCATCTTTCCTCTTGTGTGAGTTCTGTTTTTAGATGGAGCAGACTTAGCTCTCCTTAAATGAGTAATTTCAGCAACTGGTACAGAAGTGATTCAAATGACTGCATACTAAAAGATGAAAAATAAAGACTTAATACCTTCAGATTGCTTATGGTTCTTAGCCTTATATTGCCGGAATTGAATTGCTTCCCATACAATTCTCTTATCCTTGACTCCACTTTTGTTTTTTGTTTTTGTGTTCTGAATAACTGAGCTGCATATTAATCGGGGTACTCCAGAGAAACAGAACTGATAGCAGCATATTTCTATATCAATATATAGATTTTCTTTTAATTGAAGGTCTAGAGTGGGGCCGGAGATTCCACATTTCTTTCTTTCTTTTTTTTTAAAGTAGACTCCATGCCCAACATGGGGTTTGAGCTCATGACCCCGAGATCAAGAATCACATGCTCTACTGACTAAGCCAGTCAAGCACCCCTATATATGTGATTTTTAAAATAAGGAATTGTTTCATGTGGTTATGGAGGCTGAGAAATGCCATGACCATCATTCATCAGGCTGGAAACCCAGGAGAGCCAGTGATGTAGCTCCAAGTCCAAGTCTGAAGACCTAGAAACCAGGAGTGTCAATGGTGGAAGTCTCAGCCTTGGAGCAGAAGACCAATGTCCCAGCTAGAACAGCCAGGGTGTGTGGGAGAAAATTTTCCCCTCCTTCACCTCTTAAATTCTGTTCAGGCCTTTAACAGGACTGTATGATGGCCTCCTACATTGGGGAGGTGTGATATTGTGATTTATAATAAGAATCTATTTTCCAACAGTGATGACTTCCCTCACAAGAACATGCCTCTCACAGAGGATCTCCTTCATCCCTCTCTAGAAGAGGAAACACAAGAAGCGCCTACTGCAAAGCCCCAAGTCCTACATCATGGATGTGAAATACCCAGGATAGTATCAAATGACCACCATCTTCAGCCATATACAAACAGTAGTTTTGTGTTGGCCATTCCACTGTCCTCTGCCAACCTGCAGTAGGAAAAGCAAGGCTTGCAGAAGGATGCCCCTTCAGATGGACACAGCACTAAAAACGTCCTGAATCAAGACAAGTGGGGTCTTAGTCAGTCAATAATCTTAACCAGAAGTTTGATGTGGGGGTATATTTGTCAAGAGGCCAAACAATAGTTCATTTTAAAAAGTTCTTTGAATTGCTTAGGAGAAAATAAACATCATTATATTTATTTTTTTAAGATTTTATATATTTATTTGACAGATAGAGATCACAAGTAGGCAAAGAGGCAGGCAGAGAGAGTAGGGGGGAAGCAGGCTCCCCGCTGAGCAGAGAGCCTGATGTGGGGCTTGATCCCAGGACCCTGGGATCATGACCTGAGCCAAAGGCAGAGGCTTAACTCCCTGAGCCACCCAGGTGCCCCTAAACATCATTATATTTAAAAGCAAAACATTGTATATCAGTGTGCGTAAGAGCATTCTTCACAATTCCCAAAAGGTGGAAACAACCCAGATGTCCATCAGCTGATGAATGGATAAACAAATTGTGGTATATGCATACAAAGGAGTATTATTCAGCCTTAACAAACAATGAAATTCTGATACATGCTATGACATGAATTATGTTAAGTGAAATAAGCCAGGCACAGAAAGACCAATATTGTGTGATTCCACTGATAAGAGATATCTAGAATAGGTAAATTCATAGAGACTGAAAGTAGATTAGAAATTACCAGGAACTGGGGCACCTGGGTGGCTCAGTGGGTTAAGCCTTTGCCTTCGGCTATGGTCATGGTCTCAAGGTCCTGGAATCAAGCCCCCGCATTGGGCTCTCTGCTCAGCGGGGAGCCTGCTCCCCCCGCCCCGCCCCCGCTCTCTCTGCCTGCCTCTCTGCCTACTTGTGATCTCTCTCTCTCTGTCGAATAAATAAATAAAATCTTAAAAAAAAAAAAAAAGAAAAAAGAAATTACCAGGAACTGATGGTCAAGGGGAACGGTTAATTGGTACTTAGCAGGTACAGAGTTTCTGTTAAGGAAGATAGAAAGTTCTAGATATGAAAAGTGGTGACAGTTATATAACATTGTGAATATACTTAATGCCACTGAAGTGTACACTTAAAATAGCTAAAATGTTTTACTTTCTCTATACTTTACCACAATAAAACAACACAAAACCCCTTCTTTCTAGGTGTGATACTTCTGAATAAAAATTTAAGCTGCTCTGTAGTTGTCAGCCTTATCACACCACTAACAGTAAAAAAATAAATTGACCACAGTGAAAGAAAACCCCATTGAATAAAGATCATTAGAATGTATCAGCAGCCTGAAGTCACTATAAAATGATTGTCTTTGCAGGACATTTTTTCATTTTTTTTATATCAGTAAGTATGTTCAAGGCTTTTAAAGGAAAAATAATGCTTTCCCTGGGATCTATTTTCCTAAAAAAATTGAAGTCAAAATTAATGTCTAAAAATACAGATCATGATGATCTCATCCACTGAATCTGGTATCCTATCGATTTTTAGAGACAACAGTAGGAAGTGTGTAGCTCTCAGCTTTAAAGATTACCCACCAATGATTAACATAAAGTTGGAGCAGGTGCTACAAAGGATAGAGATTGTCAGCCTCTTGGAATTTCTGACTCATGCTATAGTCCACCATGAAGAGCAGTATAGAAAAGGATTTGTTCAGACCTAAGAAAACCACATAATTAGGGGCACCTGAGTGGCTCAGTGGGTTAAAGCCTCTGCCTTTGGCTCAGGTCTGATCCCAGGGTCCTGGGATCGAGCCTCACATCCGGCTCTCTGCTCGACAGGGAGCCTGCTTCCCCCTCTCTCTCTGCCTGCCTCTGCCTACTTGTGATCTCTGTCTGTCAAATAAATAAATAAATAAATAAATAAATCTTAAAAAAAAAAAAAGAAAACCACATAATTAGTTCCTTTAGAGGCAGTCTAAGAAGTGACTGTGGTAAGATAATTCTAGAGCCAAAGACCTTCTTGTAGATGAGCTGTTACCAGCTCCCTTTTTCTTTCCTGTCAACTTCTGCAAAATTTTATTCCCTTCAAATTTGGATAATGCCTCTTTCTTTTCTTGCTATTAACCTGATTAATCTTTCTCCCACCTCCCTTTCACTCACTTACTTCTCTGCCTCCTTCTCTCACATGAAATCTCACATGAAATGGTAACATATTCTGAGAAGTTATAATGAATGTAGTGAAAAAAAAGTAACTCATGATTTCAGCATTTTCTTGCAAACAACTGTTTGGTTTCAAATGAATGGTAAAAGGCTGTGGAGGGATGTAAATGGTTGGGATATTGGTAAGTGCTTCTCCAAGCTGTTCACCGATCTCTCCCTGCACATGAGATTTTATGCTATGTAAAAATTTTAGAGTTGAATGAATGAATAAAGAGAAGGTACAGAAATAGTCTAAAACATTCAAGTTTATAAAGAATTTTACAGAATGTTTTGGAGTCCTTCTGCCTTCCTGTGATGAAGTTTCCTTCCACATTTCTCTTCCACATCCAAGTATTTTGCCGCAGAGTCAAGAGGCTTTTGTGAGTGATATTCTCTCTTTGCTCAGACAGAATTTCCTGGTCCCCAAATGCTTTGTTGGTGCAAATGAGAGGCTTCTTCTTCCCCAATTTATGGCTACCAATAGTAGCTCTGTTTGTGTGTGAGTATAGGTTGGAGGGTTGCCAACCAGCATTTCCTACCTATCTTCTGACTTGACTAAAAATTTCTAGAAACTTCTCTTTCCTTCCCTGTTTTCTTTGAGCCTTGGAGAATCTTCACCCGAATAGTGGGGACTATGCTTTGGGGAGATATTTTCTCATTAGCCAGAGTTGAACATCAGAATGAGCTTTCACTTAAAAGCAATGTCATCCAGGGAGGCATGTCTAACAGGTATAAGTGTAGATAGATACATGGTTGAGCCACATCTTGGCTTCCTAATCATTCACTTATTGGTTCAACATGTACTTTATATTTATTTATTGAGCAACTGATATTTATCAAGCACTGTTTGCCAAAGGCATACAACAGGCTAAGGTATAAAACAGGTAAAAATCACAGCTTTTATGGAACTCATATTCTAGGGGGTGATAGTTAAAAATAAAGATAAATTAGTGAAACATTTAGGATGTTAGATGGTGATAAAAGCCAAGAAAAAAAAGTAAAGCAGAGGAAGGAGGGAAGGAGGTGGAGAAAGAAAAGGAAGACACAAGAGAAGGAAGGAGGGAGGTTGGGTGCAGGGAAGGATGGATGAGAGAGGGAGGGAGAGGGTGTTGTGCAATATTAGGTAAAATAGTGAAAGAAGTCCTCTCTGAGGAGGTAACCTCTGAATAAAGATCTGAGAGAGGAGAAAGAGTCAAGCTTACATACGTTGGATGGAAAAAAACATTCCAATCAGAGAGCTTAGCAAATGCAAATTATCCACATGAGGTAGTTATGAATATGTGTTCCAGGAAGAGCTAGAGTGGAATAAGAAAATGGGAGAGCATCAGAGGGTGAAGACAAAGAAGAGAAAGTTGGACCAAATTCTATGAGTCCTTGGAGAGCATTGCAAGGACTGGTTCTTCTCTAAGTAACATAGGAAACTGTAGGGAGGAAGGTGTGCTGAGCAGATGATTGACCTGATCTGACTTTTCTTTTTTTCTTTCTTAATATATTTTATTTACTTATTTGACAGAGAGGAAGAGCACAAGCAGAGGGAGGGGCAGAAGGAAGGTGAGAGGGAGAGTGAGAGGGAGAAGCGGACTCCCTGTTGAGCATGGAGCCTGATGTAGGACTCAATCCCAGGACCCTGAGATCATGATGTGAGCTGAGGGCAGACACTTAACCAACTGAGCCACCCAGGTGCCCCTGACTTTTATTTCAAAAGGCTAGTATGAGGGGTGTCTGGGTTGTTCACTCAGTTAAGAGGCTGCCTTCTGCTCAGGTCATGATCTCAGGCATTTGGGATTGAGCCCAGTATCCAGCTCCCTGCTCAGCAGGGAGTCTGCTTCTCTGTCCCTCTGGCCCTGTGCTGTCCCCCATCCCCACGGCCCTACTCATGCACTCTCCCCCTCAAATACATAAAATATTTTTTAAAAAATGGTGGGTACTGAAGACAATATTGAGAAAACTATGAAGGGGGCATAGGCAAGAGTAGAAATATTGAAACCAGCGAGGAGGTTACTGTAATAACCCAAGTGATAGGTGATGGTAGTTTAGACCAATCCAAGAGCAGTGGAGACATTGAAAGCAAGTGTACTTGGACATAGTGTGATGGTACAGTCAATAAGCCAATGCCCTTGGGTTTGATAGTGGTAAGTAAAAGGTAGAATTTAGATGATTTGGTCTGAAGTGTTCTGATTGATATTGACATCTCAGTTTGTCAACCTCCAATTGGAATAGCTTCTATCAAAAATACCCATATTTGGGGTGCCTGGGTGGCTCAGTGGGTTAAGCGCTCTGCCTTCGGCTCAGGTCATGCATGATCCCAGGGTCCTGGGATCAAACCCCACATTGGGCTTTCTGTTCAGCAGGGAGCTTTCTTCCCCACACCCTCTCTGCCTACTTGTGATCTCTCTCTCTCTCTCTCTCTGTCAAATAAATAAAATAAAATCTTTAAAAAAAACATATTTACAGGTGAAAAACCTGAAATTTAGAAAGGTTAGGCCATTTGCTTAAAGTCACTCAGTTTGTAAAGGGTAGAACTAAGGCCTGAACCAGATCTATCTGATCAGAATCCACAATTTTACTCATCACTACTTAGTGACACACTTTCTAGATAAACATAAGAATGATAGTTTAACTTGGCTACTTACCCTTAATTTTTTTTTTAGATAGCAGGAGTCATAGCAAAGATATACCAAGAGAAAGACAACTATAGGCACTGAGTTATGAAATTGATATTTTCTGTTCCCTATCATCATTCATAGAACAAATATATAATAAAGTGTGCCCGGCTGATAAGCATGGCTCATAGGAGCAGGAACACTCCTTAAAGAACAGAGACTTGACCAGGAGCTGACTGTAAGTAGCAAAGTGTTGCCTTTCAGCCCCATTTGTCCAGCTTGATTGATGGTCTTGAAGGAGTTCTCCCTAGTTCTGGGAGGCTCCACGGTATTCTGGGGCTTTAAATCATGAGTCACCTGGCATCATGCATCCCACACTCTGTTCTTTGATAGATTTTCAACTTCCTTTCGATGCATCTTCTACTTACAGCTCAGCCTAAGCTGATGGCCTTGCCTTGAATTTAGTACATCCTGGCCTCAGGCCTTGCTCTGATACTCAGCTATTATTTTCATCAACCTTTCCACGGTTCAGGGAATCAGTGAACAGTTGCTCAGGCAACACTGCTCTTGATTTATTTACATGCTTTGGGTGTTCCCCTTTCAGTTTTTGTTTTTAAATAGCCCCCTCCTCAGATGTGTCCTGGCCTTCTGCATCCATTTGCTAAGTCAGCGGTTTAAAACTCAACATGCGTTTTCCTCCTACCACTGTGGGGAATCATTTGTCCCTTAGACACATGTATAAAAGCAAGTGGAGGCATGTTTGAGCAAAAAGAACATGAGCTTTAAAGTCAGGCAGATCTGACTAGTAGGGTAAAAATGAAGCAGTATTATAAATCTAAGGTATTGTAAGGTTCAGAATAGGTCTCAGTAGAAAACGAGTTTTCTGCCTCGATCTACACTTTTCCCCTGCACTTCAGTCCCTGAAATAAACACATAATCCACTTGGGGATTTCCAGTATTTAAGCAGTTGGTAACAATGGGAAAATATAAAGAATAAGAGAATTCTTAAAAAAACCTTATGCACCATCCCTTTAGACTCTGAAATGAAAAGCCAGTGTCCCATATTGATGCCAGTGGTAAAAGGAAGGAGGCAGCAAAATGGAAGGAAAGGAAAACAAGGGGGAAATATTTATCGAGCATATATACCCAGTGCTAGGTGATGTGCTAGGCATTTCCAGGTATTGCATTATTTAATAATCTTCCGTTGAAAGGGTATCTTTATGCCATACAGAGGAGAATATCATGGCTCTGAGTTGATAAACCTTGCCTGAGTTCATGCAACTAGTAAGCGATGAGTTGGAATTTAAAGCTAATTCTGTAATATTTTAATATGGTTAACATGCAAATGTATATAAATGGTATCTTACATTATTGTTAAAGCCACTGGTCTCCCAAAGAATAAACTTACATTTCAATCATAATATTTTTAAATGTCTAGGTCCTATTAGTATGAGAAATCTGAGTAAAGTGGTAATGATAATTTAGTTTTATTTTTCACAGACTTACTTTATAAGGAATTTATAATAAAAATACCTTCCTAAGTGTAACTGTGGCATAACTTCCTCAGTTCTTTAATAGCTTCCAGATGTTTAGATAATTTTGTTTAGAAACTTTGTAAATTATCAGAGTTCTTTGCTGATTAAATAAGACTTATAATAAAGTAAGTCTTCTCTGCCCTGTTAGACCTCATGATGTTGAAAACCTTTTTGAAGTCATAACTTCAAAGTGGTTTACATGGTTATAGTCTCATAATAAATACAGGATTATAGACTTTTCTGTAAGATTATAAGAGAAATGAAATAGAAATAATGACAAACTGATTTCCCATGTTTCTATCTCTTCCTTTAAATGTTTACCAATTCTCCAGCAAACTTGATATACTGAAAAGTCTTACTGACATCAAAGGATACTTTCTCTAGTACAAAGGGTCAAGCAGAGTGCCACGTCAACTCACAGGCCACTGGTAACAGAGTTAGACAATTTAGCTGAACTTGAGATAATGTCAAAGGGAAATGACAATCTGTGTGGCGGGAGATAGAAAGCCTAGATTTGCGGATTGGAGGCATGAATAGTCAAGAGTTAGTGAAAGGTGATGAACTGGGAAAAGGGTGGAGAAACAGTCATGAGATGCTCAGATACAATGGTTGGACTCCAAAGCCTAAGGTGTCTGAAGATCAGAGAAAGGAATTTGACTTAAAAAAAAAAAAAAAAGAAAAACGAGGGATGCCTGGGTGGCTCAGTTGGTTAAGCGACTGCGTTTGGCTCAGGTCATGATCCCAGGGGCTCCCTGCTCAGTAGGGAGCATGCTTTTCCCTCTGCTGCTCTGCCTGCTTGTGTCTCTCGCTCTCTGTCAAATAAATAAATAAAATCTTTTAAAAAAATTAAAATTAAAATTAAAAACAAACCAAAAAAGTTGTATGACTGAAGGTGAGAGGGAAATTTTTAAAAATTTTATTTTGGGGGGAACCTGGATGGCACCATTGGCTAAGCCTCATACTCTTGGTTTCAGCTCAGGTTTTGGCTCAGGGTGAGATCTCAGGGTCCTGAGATCAAGCCCCAAGTCAAACTCTGCATGCCACATGAAGTCTGCTTGAGACTCTCTCTCCCTCTCCTTCTGCCCTTCTTTTCTGTGTTGTTTCTCTCTCAAATAAATAAATCTTTTTTAAAAGTTTGGTTTTGGGGATGCCTGGGTGGCTCAGTTGTTAAGCGTCTGCCTTCAGCTTAGGTCATGATCTCAGGGTCCTGGGACCAAGACCCACTTGGGGCTCCTGCTCAGTGAGGAGCCTGCTTCTCCTTCTGCCCTCCCCTCTGCTTGTGTGCATTCTCTCTCTCTCTCTCTCTCTCTCTCTCTCCCTCAAATGAATAAATGAAAATTTTTTTTAAAAGAAATCTTTAAAAAACAGTTTGATTTTTTTTGTTTTGTTTTGTTTTAAAGGTAGATAATATTAGAAAGCTGCAGAAAATAACAAGAACAAAAAGGAAACCTGAAAGTTAAATTAGCAATAATACAGCAAAGAGCGTCATTCGTAGCCATTGCCGTTTTGCCAATGCAGTGAACTTGCACTCCTCCCTAACTTTTGGATGGAACTCTGTTGCCCAGCGTGTCTTTACTCTGTTGACCATTACCATGCTTTCCATCTGAATTGGTGAGAGTACAAAAACAGGCTTCCAGAAGGACTTACAAGATAGCACTAAGCCAGTAAGAATGGTTGTGAACTAAGATTTCAATCCTCTTCTAGCAAACTGGTTTTAGAATGTAGCTTAAAGAATTTTAAAGGAGGCAGATATTATTAAATATATAAATATAATCATAGCAGAAAATTCCACCTGCTTAGAACAAACCCCATTATATTCCAAACAACTGGTTAAATACTTATTTAGAAGTGGTTTTCTGTTCCTTGTATTACATTGTTTCCTGGTTCTTGTTTCTCATCCTTTCCTCTGGCAATTCTCTTTACTGAAATTGTTCTGTGATCTAACGAATAGATCATGCTACCAAACTGGAAAAAAATAACCTGTTTATTTAGCCTATTGTTTTTGGTCTTAATAAAACCATTATGAACAATTAATGTCTATAAATTTGAAAATGTAAAAATAATTAAAGAATTTCTTAAAAATGCAACTGAGACTTTAGACTTTAATAAAAATAAAAATATTTTGGAGCACCTGGGTGACTCAGTGGTTAAAGCCTCTGCCTTCGGCTCAGGTCATGATCCTGGGGTCCTGGGATCGAGCCCCGCATTGGGCTCTCTGCTCCATGGGGAGCCTGCTTCGTCCTCTCTCCCTCTCTGTCTGCCTGTCTGCCTGCTTGTGATATCTGTCTGTCAAATAAATACATAAAATCTTAAAAATATATATTTTATATTTTTATTAATATAATATTGGTCAATTAATATAATATTAAAACATTATAAAATATTTTATAAAAATAAAAATATAAACCCGTAACTAAACCTATCCCAGATAGCTTTATTAGTCAATGATTTATACACTAAGGAAAAATAACTCCAACATTATGTAAACTTCCAGAAAATAGAAAATGAATATAAACTCTCCAGCTTGTTCTATAAGGCCAGCATAATCTTGATATCAAAATCTGATAAGGATACTATTGAAAAGGATCAGGAGGGAGACAAACCATAAGAGATTCTTAATCTCACAAAACAAACTGAGGGTTGCTGGGGGTGGGGGAGTAGGGAGAGGTTGGTTGGGTTATGGACATTGGGGAGGGTATGTGCTATGGATGAGTGCTGTGAAACATGCAAGGCTGACGATTCACGGACTTGTATCCCTGGGGCAAATAATACATTATATGTTAATTTAAAAAAAGGTAATGTTATAGTCCATTTATTCTTATGAATGAAAATGGAAAAAACCTAAATACAATATTGGCAAATCAAATATAGCAGTAGGTATAAATATAACACATCACAATCAAGTTGAATTTATTATAGGAGTGCAAAGTTGGTTTAACATTCTAAAATAAATTATATAATTCACCTCATAACCATATAAAGGAAATAAGTCATATATGATTATATTAATTAAATTCAACACCTGTTCTTTATAAAAAAAAAAAAAAAAAAAAAAAATAGGGATACCTGGGCAGTTCAGTCAGTTAAAGGTCCAGCTCTTGACGTCGGCTCAGGTCATGATATCAAGGTTGTGAGATCAAGCCCCTTGCCAGCTCTGGGCTGGGCCTGGAGCCTGCTTAGGATTCTTTCTCTCTCTCTCCCTTTGCCCTTCCTCCTCCATTAATGCACTTGCATGTGCACATGTGCACACACACACACTCTCTCTAAAAAAAAAAATTAAAAAAAAATAAAAAGTAAACTCTTAGCAATTTAGAATAGAAAGGGTTATTGTTACCTTGATGAAGGACGTTTTACCAAAAAAGCCTATCATAACCATCAAACAATGATAAATACATGAAATCTCTTCGAAATGAGGAAGACACAATATGATCACTTCTGCCTGTAGCCCGGTGATCCTACCTATCCTACTAAGGCAAGAAACAAAACAATAAAAGTATTGAGAAGAGAGAAATAAAACTATTATTATAAGAAAACAAAGCATAATAGTGTATATTTTAGTTACTTATTTCTACATAAGAAATTATACCAAACTTAGCCGCTTAAAGCAATAAGCTTTATTATCTCACATGTTCTATGGACCAGGAACTGAGACGTGGCTTTGCTGGTTGATTTTGGTGTAAGGTATTGCATGACGTCAGGTAGGGTTGCTGTCATCCAAAGGCTCTCCTGGGAGCCACTTCCAAGACTGCCTTCAGTTTCCTGCTGGCTGCTGGTGGAAGCCTCACCCAGTTCTTTCCACATGGATCTTTCCATAGAGTTGCTTGGTGGTCTTCATGGTCTGGCAGCTTGCTTCCCAGAACAAATGCTCTAAAAGAGGACAAGATAGAAACCACAGTGCCTTTTCTAATTTTGCCTTGGATGTCACACTTTGTCATTTCTACATTTTATTTTGTGAAATGCAGGTTACCAAGTACTGTCCACACTCAACGGAGGGAAATTAGGCTCTCCCAGAGATGTCTCAGAGAATTTACAGGAACATCTTTTTTTTTTAAAGATTTTATTTATTTATGTGACAGAGACACAGCAAGAGAGGGAACACAAGCAGGGGGAGTGGGTGAAGGAAAAATTTTGAATGCAAATACTCTTTTACCCAATAGCTCCACTTCTAGAAATTAATTTTATATAACTGCACATGTACTTACAGACATATGTAGAAGGAAATTAATTTTATTTTTAAGCATTATTTATGGAAGCAAAAAATTTTAACTGCATACATATCCACTGGTAGAGAGACAAGTTAAATACATTATAACCTAGCAATTCAGCTATTTTTAAAAAAGATTTTATTTATTTATTTTTAAGGGAGAGAGAGAGAGAGAGCATGAGAGTGCAAGTGGGAATGGGGAAGGGGCAGAGAGAGAAGAAGACTCCCTGCTGAGCGGGAAGCCTGATGCAGGACTTGATCCCAGGATCCTGGAATCATGACTGGAGCCCAAATTGAGCCACCCAGTCGCCCAATAATTCAGCTATTGAAAAGGAATTACTGAGGCCCCTGGGTGGCTCAGTTGGTTAAGCACCTGCCTTCAGCTCAGTTCATGATCCTAGGGTCCTGGGATGGAGCCCCGCATCTGGCTCTCTGCTCAGCGGGGAGCCTGCTTCTCCCTCTCCCTCTGCCCTTCCACCCCACTGGAAGGCTCTCTATCATGTGTGCACTCTCTCTCAAATAAATAAATAAAATCTTAAAAAAAAAAAAGAGTTACATATTACTGCGTTTCTTTTACTCTTTCTTATTTGCATGCGTGTTATAGATGACTTTTACCCTTGGGGAAGTTTTGAGTTCCATACTATGAATTTTGCTGTTCATTCCCCTAACACTAACTTCTGGACAGCAATATTAATTTTTTTTTGTGGCATAAGATTTAGATACTACTCTTATTTTTGGAAGTCTATCCTTGTCTGTTAGCCTTTTCCAAGACAGGCCCCCCAAAATTTTATGTTATTTTAAAGTTATAACTGAAACCATCTGAGAAAGCTATTCTCTGAGGTCAGAGTTTCTGGAGATCTGAAGAGGTATCAGTGAGGCAGCAAGGGAAGCTGTCTGACCAGGTAGATAAGATTAATCAGCACTGGTGGTTAATTAGGTTGATAGCTGTCACAATCAGACTACTCTCACATTTTAAAGTTTTCTTCTCTGAAAACTCCCATGTATCCTAGAATTCTGCCCACTGTGTTCCTACTCTGGTTGGTGGAATGTTCAGTGTTATCAACTGGATGGGACAGCTATGACTGGCAGCACTTAGCTCAAGTGCAGTCAGACCTGATTATCCTAGTCTCACCATCCACTTTTTAAGGATTCTCCTTAGTCCCGCTCTTTTAGTTGATCTCATTTTTTTTTTAGACAACAGACATTTTATTTTATTTTTTTAAGATTTATCCATTTATCTTAGAGATATGACCTGAGTCAAAGGCAGACTGACTTGAGCCACCCAAGTGCCTCAGCACTATTGTTTTAAAGGGTAAAATGAGTTGGCTTCCTGTCTACTTAGTTCATGATGTATCACAAAGAAAGAGAGAGAGAGCACAAGCATGGGGAGAGGTAAATGGAGAGGGAGAGAGAGAATCCCAAGCAGACTGCCTGTTGAGCATGAGCCCAACTCAGGGGCTCCATCCCATGACCCCTGGGCTGAAACCAAGAGTCGGATGCTCAACTGATTGAGCCATACAGGTGTCCCGGGAATAGACACTTTAGAATGGTTAGATGCTCGATATAAGAAGCACATTAAAGTCAATATTATTCTTTCACAAGGGATTTATGAGACTGTCAGATGAAGAGTGCATTGCTTTTTAGATGTAAGAATTTCACTAAGCCACTATTTACTTTGGAGCCAATGAGTTAAACAGTGATAATCCAAGCACTAATTTAAAAAAAAAAAAGATTATATTTACTAATGTGACAGAAAGGGAAAACAGGAGCAGGGGGAGCTGCAGAGGGAGAAACAGAGGGAGAAGCAGACTCCCCACTGATCAAGGAGCCTCATGCAGGACTTGATCCCAAGACCCTGGGATTATGACCTGGGTCGAAGGCAGACCCTTAACTGACTTGAGCCACCCAAGTGCCCCAGCACTATTGTTTTAAAGGGTAAAATGAGGTGGCTTCCTGTTTACTTAGTTCATGATGTATCACAAAGAAGATATTTGCTCATTATTAAGTTTAGATTTAAGTGAATTGAATTATTGTGCTCTGAGGTTTTTACTTAACTAAGACTTAATGGGAAATTTATATTTAATATAACAAGTGGATAAGATAGCTAATCATATGATGATCTTATGGAAACCAGTGCCAAATACTGATTGCCTATAGACAAATGCAAAACTCAAGCTCTTCTTTGAAGCCTTCATGCGTTTACTCATGTAGTTCCTCTCAAAAGCCATCTTGCCAGTCTCAAATTTCCATGATATCCTTAGTTAGAATTTATCATTCCTTTCTACAAGTTACTAGGGTCTGCATTTGGAGTTGAACTGTTCTACCTGTCCTTGAGACTGACTTCAAGATTTTCCCTATTGCACTTACTGTGTTTTGATATCACAGAATGACTTGAAATGTGTTTCCTCTTTTCTCATTCTTTGGATGATTTGGTTTAGCATTGCTGTAGTTTCAGGATAGGCCAATAGCTATGGAAAAAAAAAAAAAAACAACTTAAAATCTTAGTGGCTCGGCACTACAAAGACATATCTGGTACTTATTGCTTGCTCCTAGTCCAGTATGGGTTATAAATTGGGATGGGGGAAGACTTTGGCTCCTCACAGTCATTCAGGGACCAAGGCTTCTTACATTCCAGAAGGTCTATCGTCCCCTAGGACCTCAGAGTTCTCTGGGTCCGCTGAACCTGGCAAACAAAGGAAGAGAGGGAGTGAAGGATCATGTAGGAGATTTTTAAATACGGACCATGCCTAGAGACAGTTTACATCAACTCCACCCATATTCCATTGGCCAGAACCCACTCACATGGCCACATTTAGCTGCAAAGGAGGCTTGAAGATGTGGATAGTTTGGTGCCCCAGAGGAAAAGAAAATGTAGTTTGGCGACCATGTAGCCTTGCCTCTGTCATAATCTGTTCTTCTCATCAGCAAGTATCTGTTTTACCACGCAAAGAACATACATACACTGACCTGCCCCAAGGGAAACAACCCTAAGTCCCACCTTATAAGGGAATCCAGTTTAATATATAGATCTCTGGGAGGATAGCATGATCTTCTTTTCATAGGTTCTGGCCTCTTACAATTACTTCATGTTTTCTAGCAGGTTCAGCTGTGCATTTAAAAAATAGTTTAAAAAATATTGTATCCATCATTTTAAGGTATATGCCCTGAGAATTTCCCACTAAACATTAGATCTGTCAAAATGTGGGAAGTCATTTTCCTCATCAATTTTCAATTAGGTTCGGGCTTTTATTCCTTCAGCAATTTACTGAAGAAGGCCCACACAAGCCACTGTTCTTGAATTAAATCCGATGGTGCACAAAGCAGACACAGTCCCTGCCTTCATAAATCATAGTGTCCAGTAGTTCTTTGTTATCATTTTCTGGGTATTTGTTCCTTCCCAGTGACTGCACTCTCCAGGCGGATACTCCTATGGAGAGGGTAGAGTCACAGGAAGCAAGAGGGATAGGAAGCCATACACATAACCTTAACATCCCTATTTTTCTAAGTGTTTTCTAATAAGTAGAATATATTTGTGTGCCCCAGGGAACCACAAAATCCAAACTGAAGGACAGTATCTTGCTCAAACCAAACTTCTACTATACATCTGTTTTGAATAAACTAAGGACCACTAGGTTGGTCCATTTTCCAAGTGGAGGAATTTATTTACTTAGAAACTGTAATATTCCATTTCCAATCCTGCTGTCTCCACTATTTCCAGGGACTGTTTTACAAACTAGCCAATCAGGTCTGGGCTATGTAGATATTCCAGGCCAAGCCCATATCATCCAGAAGGTTGTTCTTCTGACATTTTTCTCCTGATGCTTTCATTCAACACTCTCTTCTACTGTTGTAGCTGTTAATGAGTTTTTACCACTACTTGTGGAGGCTGCTTACAAATTATGTTCTACCGGCAAGATTCTTTACAGTGAGCCCAGAGTATTGGGTCACATTCAATGTGGCAGCCATCTTGGTAAACATTTTACCACAGGAGCCATGGTTTTCTAAACTTGTATTAGAGTCTGCCCTCAAGTAACCTGACTTTGTCTGTCCATCAAAGTCCAATGATGCTGCTTCAAGGTCATTTGCCTCTCTAATCCCCATATCTAAGCAAGTGGGTACTGGAAGTACAGTGTTCCTCTTTCACTTGACCAAGCAAGCCCTTCCTCTAGTCTTTGTCTTGGGAGAATTCAGCAAGTGCAGATCTGTTGACCATGGGGCTGTGGGATGAATCACATGCCAGTCCATTTTCATTAAACTTTGATGTCTGTCTCAGACATTTCCCTTAGTAGGAAATCTACCTGTTTCCCGCCAAATGGGGATCCATGCTCATAAGGTTCACTCCACTGACTTCTCCTTTCCTTATGCTCTAGGTTTATGTCTGTAAACAGGTCTGGAACTTTTACTTCTGGCTTCTCAGCCCCTTCCCACTGAAGATCAGGCACACATGGAAGGCTCTATAACCTTTCTTTCCTTGTACTGAGAATCAAAGTAAAATAAAAACTTTTACAAACTTGCTTTGTGTCACTGCCTGAATTGAATTGGTATAAAATGGAACTCAATGATGCATTGATATAGAAAAAAAACAACAACCCACTGTTTTGGGGCAGCTGGGTGACTCAGTTGGCTAAGCATCTGTCCTTGGCTCAGGTGGTGATCTTAGGGTAGCATCGAGCTACCCTAAGATAGGCTAGAGTCTGCTTCTCCCTTTCCCTCTTCCTCTGCCTGCAGTTCCCCCTGCCCGTGCTTGCTCTTTCTGTCAAATAAATAAAATCTTTAATATGTATATATATGGATACATCTACATATATATCCATTGTTTTATCTTTGTATTTCATTTATATTCTAAATAAAATGACAGTTATCTAACAGAGAAATGTTTGTGTTAGATAGTGAGAACAACTTGAAGGCACAGATAGGAACCAGAATTCCTGATTCCTTTTACCAGCTTTATTATCTACCCAACTGAACTTCACTATAGCAGATTTTTTGTATTACTCATTTTTGTATGTCCAGAGCATGGCATGAGACATGGTACATAACAACATTTAAATTGCTGAGCTGAAATAATACGTCTTTGTTTCACTCTTTCCAAATGTAGCTTTTGGGGGGATTTTTTTATTGGGTCCTATTCTGTTTCTGCTTTCAGTTTTAGAGAGCAATCGACCATGAAATCCCATGGAGAGCAACTGTGGAGATTCTCCTCCAGCTTATGGGAATCAGCATGCCCAGGCCTCTTTCTCTGTCATTGAGACAAATGAAGCAGGGGTATATATGTGGCATAACTCCAAATACAATTGAGTGAATACCTCAGTTTGGCAGGCTTGAGAAACTTATATACTTGTTGTTAGCAATAGTTGGGAGCGGTCTTTCAAAAGGAGATCACCACTACTCAGTGTGACGTAGATAAAAAAGGGGATTTGTGTGACTTCTGAGGAAAATCCTGTGGAAAATTTTACTGCTGATGGAAAGGAGAAGGGTTGCTTGAGGGCAGACTCTAATATAAGATTAGAAAAACATGGCTCCTGTGGTGAAATGTTTACCAAGATGGCTGCCAATAAGTCTTCTCATCCCTGTACACACATTCCACTCCTATTAAGTGGTGAAGTCTATGATGCCTCTCTTTGAATTCAGGCTGGCTCTCTGACTTGCTTTGACCAAAAGAATGCAGCATAAATGATGCTTCTGGGCCTAGGTCTTAAAGACCTTGTAAGCTTTTGTTTTTATCCTCTCAGAAGCCAGGTGCCATGTAACGAAGCCTAGCCTATCCTGCTAAGAGGCCACATGGAGAGAAAGCTATAAAAGGACAGCTTCTGTAGAGGAGAAATTAGGCTCCTCAGTTGACAGGCAGCACCAACTGCCAGACATGTGAGTGAAGCCACATTGGATCCTTCATCCACAGTTAATCCTCCCAACTGACACTACACAGAGCAGAGATGAACCATCTCCTTGAGCCCTGCTTCAATGTCCAAAGAATCACAGCAATAAAATGGTTGTCATTAATTTGGGGGGGTCATGCAGCCACAGATAACTGAAATAGCTCCAAGGGTTGGCCAGGTGATAGAGTGACTCCTGTTGACACCTACAAGGTGTCTTTACTGCTTATGGCAGTGGAACTGGGAATGCATGCATTTTTGAGATCGCCTCCATCAGACAGAACAGGAGAATGCATTGTCAGGTCTCGCTGCCTGTGGACCCTGTCAGGGAAGGGCAGGTTGTCAGTTCAGAGCCATTCCAGTACTTCTACCTGGTTGGGCTTGGCACCCAGAGGCACAAAGATAAAAGAATGAATCACCAGTAGAGTGGGATCAAGATTTCTCAGGAGCATGCTTGTGTGAATGAGTTGGTAAGGAAGGGCTTAAAGAGATCCTGGGTAAACTTCTAGTTATATTGCCAGACTGGGTTTGCTTGCAGATGGTGTCTAAGATTGAGGCTGTGAAGCTAAATTTGGATGTGGTGACTCTCAGGTCTGGTATCCGGATTCCTGTGCTGTTCTTTGTGTCAGTCCCTTCCCTGTTACTCTAGTCTGTGTAATGGGAAGATGCAGCCTTCCTTTTATCAATTTGTTTTCCTGGAGATTAATATTCTTGCTTGAACTACAGCCTCATGGTCCTGCCCTGTGTTGCTTGCCTGCATTTCTGAATATCACCTGTTTAGGACTTTGTCCTGCCTGTCTGTCCAAACTTTGTTTCTCTCCCTGTTAAGACCTCCCTGCTTGCCTGGAATACCACCTGTTGTTTGCTGACATCTGTATCGTACCATGTTCCATCTGTTTTCTTCCCTTCCTTATAGCTCCCGGAATTTGATTTTTCTACCTTTAGGTCCTTCTAGGTCATCACAGAATCTGCTCCATTCCACTGAAATGTTGTAAGGCTGTATCCAAAACACAAAGTCTAATTCTTCCACACAATAGCCTTTAGATATTTGATAACAACCTTCCCATGACCTTTGATCATCTCTTTAGCCTAAATCTTTGCTGGCTCCCACATTATCAAGGTTATGCATCAATGGATATAATTTAGTTTCTCAATATCCCTCTTAAAAGGTAGTTTACTGAAGTGATTCCCATGCTTCAGCAGAGGACATAGGAGAGATATTATTTCCTATTATAAGGGCATTATATTTTATCAATTATGCCTATATTTATGTTATTATTTTCATGAGCAGTTTTAAAGGGTTCCATCAAGTCTAGACCAGGGGTTTATGGGCTCTAGAGCTTATATAACTTCAAGGACTCTCTTAAAATTTTTTTACAAATATACAGTTATTTTCAGGCCTGTGAAAATGAGGGATCCTGAAGCTTCAGTTTTGCTAGTTTCATTGTAAATCTGCCTCAGTGTTTCTAATGGGATCATCTCATAAAATTCCTGGCTTTTTTTCATCAGAGCCGCTATTTAATCAGGTTTCTCTCCCTCCATATTAGTGCACATATTAGATTAAATCTAGATTAAATCCTGCACGTGCAGGATTAAGTAGGTTCCCGTACATCAGGAATTTAGAAAAACGTCTAGTGCATAAAGCATGCAATAGCTATTACCTATTATTATTTTTATTGCTTACTTGCAAGCCCTTAGCGAATAGTTTCTTTTCCCGTTTTCATTTTCTTTTCGATGTTTTGGAGAGATACTTGCTCTGCCTTTTCCACAAAGTTACCAAGAGGATCAAATGATAAAAAATGTGAGGGGGCTTTGTCAACTGGACAGCACCGTGCACACGGAAGGTATTGTAACCGAGGTTCCACTCGACACTGTTCACTTTAGAAGAAAAGAAGACTTTGGCTGAGGTAGAGTCACTAAAGCCCTGGTTAAAGGAGGGAGGAAGCAAAGAACAAGAGGTGCATGGGTGACACATGCTCCAGGCAAGGACCTGCACATCCCTTTTAAAGATTTTTTATTTATTCGACAGACAGAGATCACAAGTAGGCGGAGAGGCAGGCAGAGAGAGAGAGGAGGAAGCAGGCTCCCTGCTGAGCAGACACCCCGATGCAGGGCTCAATCCCAGGACCCTGAGATCATGACCTGAGCCGAAGGCAGAGGCTTTAACCCACTGAGCCACCCAGGCGCCCCCTGCACATCCCTTTTGACATGCCAACGTTCGGAAAAGATGCAGTAAGTAGAATCTGAGAAAAAGTGGTATAATTATATACAAGCAAAGCACCGGGAGCACACAAGCGTGTGTGTGTGGTGTGCGCGCCCGCACGCACGTGTGCGCCTGTGCCCCGACCTAGGTCCGCAGCCTCTTCAGCCTTGTCCAGCTCTGCAATCCCAGCTCCCAGGCCGCGGCCTGGAAAAATCCTGCTCCGACTTTGGGTTCAGCTAACAAGTCCCTCCACTGTGGGGTTTCCCCAATCCCTCTAGCCCCTCCCACAGGAAGAATAAATGGTTCCTTTTCAGTGCCCTCGCTGCGAAAGCACTTCACTTCTTCCAGTCTCGACTGAGGAGGACCCACTTTTCCTATTTCCCTGTTTCCAGGGTCGAGCCTTGTATCCGTTACCGAATAGGTGTTCAGTAAAGATGTAGTCAGTAAAGCACTTTGAAGAAATCACTTTTAAAAGTTGGCAAAAGGACTTAAGGGTGGGATGAGCGGGTAAAAAAAGCCTGGCGCCCTGACATTAGCGGTCATTTACCAGTGCAGCTCTGACCGCCAGACGCATCTTTCCAGCTCTGGGTACCCCGCGACCGTGGCGGAATCCCGTGGCCAATCCCGTGGGAAGGCCCGCCCCAGGGGCGTGGCCTGGGAGGGGGGCGTGGTGCGGCCCGCGGGGGTTTCCGCGCTGGGGGCGCGTCCGGTGGGGGCGCAGGAGGGGCTTCCGCCGCGAGGGGGCGGGGCCGGAGCGCCGAGTCCTCTGACGGCCCCAGCCAGGGAATTTCAATTTGAAACGCAGAGGAGAGAGGAGGCGGTTGCGGCGGCCGGGCGGCTGCGGCTGGAGCGGGACCAGTCCCCGCGGCAAGCTAGCCCCTGGAGGTGCAGTGTCCGGGTAAGGAGGCTTGCGGGGCTGCGGAATGGCGGGCCCGGGCCGGGAGAGCCCGGACCGATCGGCCAGTCCCTGCTGAGTTGCAGGAGCGGCTGGGATTTTTCCTCTGGCTGCAGCTGGGAAGCTGATCCCTGGCAGGAAGCGGTGGCGGGACGGTCCCATCGTGGGGGAGGGCGACCGACTTTGGGATTTTTCTGCGGCTCCCTCTCTCCTCTTCTCCCCCTCTCTACCGGACCCCGTTCCCGCCCCGAGGTCCGGGTCCTGTTCCTCCAGGCAAGATTCCTTCTTCCCCACTCCACTGCGGTCTCCCCATCTCCCCTCGCGGGAGTCGGGGCCACGTCTGGTCCGAGCCAGGAGAGGTCGGGGAATGATGAGAGCGGCGCCGGCCCCGTGTAGGTGCCGTGGGCTCAGGATCGCGCGTCCGGAGCCCCGCGGAGAGGCTGGAGGAGGAATCCGGCTCCATCCCGCGCGCGGGCCGCGGCGCGCGAGTCGATCCCAGCGTGGAGCACAACGCCGGGGCTCCGGGGAGGCGGCGGCGGGGTTCTTCGGGGGATGGTTTGGGAGAGTAAACGCGGGTGAGGACGCCGCGCCTCCCAGGGCCGGCCGCGCGCGTGGGCTCTGCAGGGAGCTGGGCGACTGGGGGCGCGCCGGCCCCACGCGCCGCGCCGAGCCGTCCCGCCCGGCGTCCGTCCGCGCGCGCCCCCGTCGCCGTCCCAGAGGACGTCTGCTGCCGGGGCGGCTGCGGAGAGCGATGCACTCCTGTGCTCTGGTCCCTCCAACTCCGACACTCAGGCCATCTCTGCACTGATGGTTCCTTTGCCTCCGCGGGGGCTGGGGGCAGAGGGTCGGGGACAGTTTTAGGTGAGCTGTGGCGGGCGGGGGTGGGGGAGAGACAAGGAGGAGAACGGACCCAACTAGACACTGCCACCCGCCCCCCACCCCCGCCCCAGCAGTCGGGTTGTCTGCGGGGGCGACGTCGGCCCTCACACTTCCCAAAATCGCTTACCTCCTCCGAGGTCGGGGGTTTTTGGTGAGATTGGAAGTGCTCTCGCCTACTGTCTGTTATTTTTCGGGGAGGGTCTCTTGAGGGGCACTTCCTACTAATTTGGGGTGCTTTAAATTGAATTCTCCATCACGATAACCGCTGCAGCGGTTGTAAGAGGGAGGGAAGGTGGAACCTAGAGCTGTGGGGGGAGAGAGAGAGAGAGAGAGTGTGTGTGTGTATTTGTTGTTTTGAATCACATCTTTTCCTCAGTTTCCTGAACTTCTTGCCTCCAGAATATTGTTGTCTTTGGGGTATCGTGCCAGGAATCTTGTTCTTCTTGCTGTTATGTAAACTTTATTTATTTATTTATTTTTAAAAATGATTCTTATAGTTTTTCCTTTATTCGTCCATATTCTTCACTCCCCCCTCCTTTTTTTCTTCTCACCGGAATGCATTATTTCTGTGTTCTCTATCTATAATACGGTGGGAGAATTAGCCGTTTAGTTTAGCTTTCTATCACATTTCAGTTTGGGTTTAAACTTGAGGGAAACTGAGTCAATTTCTTGGCCACAGGATCTGGGATGGAGGTTTCTCAGGCTTTGGATAGGTTTTACTGGGAAACCAATAGCACTTACTGCTGTTGAGTTTCCGTTTGCAGCCTCATTGCTGTGAGAAATCACTGGATTGCTGTTGCAGTCACCAATGGGGCTGCATTGCAACGCATTCTTGGATTATAAGGGCCAACAGACTACCATCCATCAGGCTGATGCAATTTTTAAAGAGCTAGGCTGTGTCACCTGTTAGAGCGGGAGTGTTCAGTTGGGAACTGCCATCAAACCGCGGATATCTACTTTTTGGAGGTTATTGGAGAACTGTACAAGTGGTAATGACTTGGAACAATGGCATGGATTTAGGGCTCATTTAATCCTATCCTGTCTATCTCACTTCTTGGGCAGAATTCCCACTGAAGTCAGTAGTGGTCTTGTGTGCGGAAGGACTGCTGAGAACAAGAGACTGCTCATTTAGAGTATCAGGAGGGACAGTTTCTTTCCTTTTAAAACACCCTTCTTTAAGAAAGACCTAGTCATAACAGTTCTTTAATCTTTTGCCGCCAGTCCAAGTAGTTAGAGTACTGTGTGCAGAGACCTTCCAGAGAAAATGGGTGGGTGACTTGAGCCCCCCAGCTTCAGATTCTTGGTATCTGAATTGGATGGGGATCGCTTAAAATGATTAAAAGTGATAATTTAACAAAGTTAAAATTTTAATGAAATTATTACTAACTTTTGTAAAAAATTTAAGGTGTTATGGAATATTTTCAACTGGGTATGTATTATTAAATTTGGCATGTATGCAACTGGGGATGTATGTTAAAATCAGAAATTTAATTCCAAATAGAAGCAAATTTGCAGATTTAGGGGATGAATCTGAAGGGAGGCCCACCAAAAAAAATAACTGCAAATGTAAAACAAGGACATTCAGAGAGCTCTTAATGTATTTGGAGAGGTAGCTTTTCATACAGTTAGCATACATACAGGCATTAGTGACTCTCTGTGGGCCCATCATTATTAGATTTGTGAGCGCTCGATGCTTTCCAGTTTAGCTTTGTGCTGATCTGAATTGGTGAGCTTGCTAGGTACTTTGCCTCTTAACGTAACGTTCCTGTGGTTTACCCTTTCCAAATTACCAGTTCTAAAGAATCAAGTTTAAAAGACCTATCCAGTCACCAGATTGTAAAAATAGATTTTTACAAATCATAACCATGTCCATGTGTACTACCCAACCATTTGCTTTCAACTAAAAATACTTGCAAAGATGACAAAGCAGTCCTCAACCAAAATATTTATTGGTAAAATTACTCTGTAATTAGTAATATTGTATAGTTATGTTTAACCTCAGGTTTTGCTCTGAATCACCACTCTCATATTACTGTGGCTAGAGAACTACAAGAGTTTTTATCTTTGCCATTTTATTTGGGAATGTGGGGTTTATATTTTATATAGTAGAATGCTAAATATTTTTAAAGATTTCACTTTGTTTCTGTTTCCTCAGGAAAGTATGGGCCTTTGTCCTTGTTTTTTAAACTGAAGTAGTCTTTTTGAAAACCATGTGTCGCCTTTTTGGGAAAGTATGCCTTGCTAATATTTCTATAAGGCAATATAGTAGTTTATAGGGATCGATACTGCTGAGAGTCAAATTTTGTATTTCTAAAATCTGTTTTTACTTGGAGAAAACAAAGGAAATGTGCCCACCTCCTCCACCCCACCTTTATTTAGAAACATTTCCAGTGGCCTTGTTTGCTTTTTCAGATTCAGAATTACTGTACCTAACCACTGGGTACCCTTACAGATTTAAAAGCTGTAAGTAAATGTTTATGCTGGCTTCACTAGTCTAGCAAATACTAGCCAAACCCTAATTTACTGCCCTTTTATAGAATCTTGGAATCTCAGGGCTGGACCTTTAGGAGTCAGCAAATCCAGTCTGAGCCCTTGTCCTCTTCCCCCAACACACAGACATTTCCAGACTCTTTGGAAGGCCTGAGTTAATAGAAGATTTGTATATGAATCACCCACAGATTCCAGACAGAGCGTCCTTTGGGAATGCCATGTTTTGGCACAAACCAGCAACTCAGTATTCATAAGATATCTATCATTCATCTGGGCAGTGCCCCAAACTAAAATCTAAAATGGAGTTGTGGCTGGTATCATTAGCTATGGGGGAATGGCCTCCAAGTATAAATACTATAGTTTTGTGTAAGTTAGAGCTAAACCAAAAAGGAAAGAGAGGATTCCTCTCTAATAGCTACAAATAACTGATAGTGATAACCAGTGCTTTTTAAAGCTTTTCTGTAAAGTGTGTATAGGTGTGCATTTTGTATGAGAGAGGAAATATATTTATGTACATGTATATATATTTGTTATGTGAAGTATCTGTAGCATTGTACTCAATATATTTGACAGATCTATTCATTGAACCTTTGTAGACTATTTTGGAAGTGCTTTTAATGAAGATTCTTTGAAAGTTGGAGTTGATGTAGAACCTGGTACTATTTCATGCAGAAATGTCATATAGGCAATATTTCATACAGGGGATTTGCTTTCCTGGCTAGTGGATATTGTTTCCCCTTGCTTTGTGGTTGAATTGAGATCTGTGTGGGTTTCTTCAATGTGTGTTTTTCATGTCTAGTATAGATTATATATAACTTCTCTCAGTACCCAGTCTTTGAGATAGTATTTATTTTAATGAGAATTTCAGTGATTTTCTCATTTTTTAAAAAAGATTTTATTTATTTATTTATTTATTTATCTATTTATTTATTTATTTATTTGACAAAGAGAGGGAGGGAGAGAGAGAGAGAATGAAAGGATGAGTGGGGGAGAGGGGCTGAGGGAGAGGGAGAAGCACACAGGGTTTGATCCCAGGACCCCGAGATTATGACCTGAGCCTAAGGCAGCCGTTTGACTGAGACGCCCAGGTGCCTCTCAGTTTTCTCATTTTTAAAGTGACATCACTTACCTGTTAATATAGGAACAATACTACATTTTATACTGGTTCTGGATTTTTTTCCTGTAGATGGAAATTGGGCTAATTTCATAATCTCAATTACTTATAAAATGGAAATATGTTTTCATTTCACAGATATTGCTTTGCATGTTAGTATTTTTTTACTAAGCATATTAGAGCCATAAAGGTCTAGATGCATGTAGATTGCCTCCTAAATACTCTTTATAGTAATATGGAATATATGTGAGGAATAATAATTAGATATCTTTTTATTCGCTCCGAGATATATCTTCAGTAGGGTTTTGTTTTAGGTAGCCAAGTTAACATTTTACGTATGTAACTAACTTGAGTGTCATGGGGATGGTTTTCGGTCTTCCTAGTTCTTAAGCAGAACTAGAGGGCATAGAAAGGGCTCCAAAGTGATTTGTCTGTTGATCTGTAGACACCTTATTGTCTAGATCATGTAGTTTCCTATGTATTCTACCCATATAAATACACATCCCACTATCTTAAAGACATTACATTAAAATGTAATTTACATTTTGCTATAATTCTTATGTTCTTTTTCTTTTTGTGCAGACAGCTACAACTTAGATTCATTCACCCAGAGGACCAGAAAGGAGCATTGAGATTATTTAGTTTCAACGTGCTTGATGTGGAGTGTGTTAGTGGGGAGGGTACTGCCCAGTGTGGTTTATGAACTGCCTGAGCCCTTACTAAAGTGTGTATGTGTGTCTGAGTATCAGAGATTTTTGGGAGCAGGATTTGAAAGCATTTTGGGAAACAAGATCAAAAACTGCTGTTTTAGTTCAGTTCTTATTTTTGAGATTAGGAAACCTCCATCTTACTGGACTGATTTATTTCTGGAGCTACTGTGCAGCTGTATTCTGGGAATTCCCTTTGCCTTTCTTCCTGGTCTCCCACGCTACTGGGTTCTAACTCTCGTTATTTGACTATATCCTTCAGTAGGTTCCAAGAAAGAGCAAGTGGAGGGTGAATTTTTTGAAACCTTGGATGTCTTGAAGCAGCTTTTTTCCACTCTTAAGAAATCCTTTTTTTTTTTTTTTTTTACGCAGGCTCCATAACCATTGTGGAGCTTGAACTCACAGCCCTGAAATCAAGAGTCACTTGCTGTACCGACTGAGCCAGCCAGGTGCCCCTATAATTCCTGTTTGTAGTCTTAACCAACTGATCCACCCAGGCGCCCCTCCTGTTTGTACTCTTTAAGGTGAATGCTTTTTTTTTTTTTTTTTAAAGATTTTATTTATTTATTTGTCAGAGAAAGAGGGAGAGAGATCGAGGGAGCACAGTCAGACAGAGGCAGAGGGAGAAGCAGGCTCCCCGCCAAGCAAGGAGCCCAATATGGGACTCGATCCCAGGACACTGGGATCATGACCTGAGCTGAAGGCAGCTGCTTAACCAACTGAGCCACCCAGGCGTCCCAAGGTGAATGCTTTTATAGTTTGGCTGGGTATAGAATTCTAGGTTAGTGATTACTTAACCTTTGAATTTTTCAGGCATTATTCCTGTGAATTCTGGCATACCAGTGCTGTTGAGAGGGAGTGATGCAATTCTAATTTCTGCTTCTGTGTGTGTGGCTGGTTTGTTCTCTTTAGACATTTTTAGGATTTTATCTTTGAATTTGGTGTTCTGAAATCTCATGATGGTGTGCTTTGGGTGTGGGAGGTTTTTTACTCATTGTACTGGGCACTCAGTGGGTTCTTTCAGGTTGGAAACTGTTGTCTTTTAGAAATGTTCCTCTATGATAATTTCTCCCTCTGATCTTTCTGAAACTTCTTTTATTTGGATGTTGGATTTTCTAGATTGACTTTCCAATTTTATTAGTGTGTTTTTTGTTTTTTGTTTCTGTCTTATACCATCTCTTTATCTTTTTGTTTGGCTGTTGGCTTTCTTCAGGGTTTTCTTCTAAACTCCCTACTGAATTTTTTTGTTTTCCTATTTTCCAAGCTGCTCCTTGGTCACTGAATTCCTTTTCTGGTAATGCCCCCCCCCCCCCCATGTAGTATCTCCAATCTAACCCTACTTATGGTCCTTTGCACTTGTTTTCCCTCTGGAATGCTCTTCCCTCAGATACCTGCATTACTTACTCCCTTAACTCCTTCAGATTTTTGCATTCTGTGATCATTTATTTGAAACTACAACTCCATTCCCATACCTACCCTAGTGTGCCTTAAATCTCTTTTTCTTTCTTTTTTCTATAGCATGTATTATTATCATCTGAGTATAAATAGCAAGAAAGTGAATATTTTGTCTTTTTGTACTTTGTGAATATGTGTTGACTGAATCATTGGGCCTCCTTGTTTTCTATGTGCCCCTCACATCTGCTCTCTGGGTCTAGAGTTCCTAAGTCTGGAGACTTCCTTCAACTGCTCAAGAGTGTGTACTTCTTGTCTTTTGGCTGCAAAGGCTGGGAGAGAGAAGGAGAAAGGATGAAGGGTTTCAGCATTCCACCTGCTGTTTTCAGCTCTCTCACCTCAGTCCTTAGTGGCTTCTGGAACCTCTACTTCCTAGGCTTCCAGGGCCTCTCCCAGCACTCAGATTGCTTCTTGTAGGCCTCCACCAGAACATGGATTCAGCTTTGGCTTCCTCTGCTTTGCTAAGTCAGTTACTTTGTACATCTGTTTTCCATCTTCTCAAATTCTGTTGATATATCTCATCTGCTGGCCTATCCCTTCCCTTTTTCTTGGTCCCTCCCCTTCTTTAAAAAAAAATTCCAGTCATTTTAGTGTGGTTTTGGGAGGGAGTAGAAATTAACTCATGTTCAATCCACTGATTTAGGGTTTTAAATTGATAAAAATAAAATTCCCAAGATGACTGTGGTACTCACAGTTTGGTAAGGACTGCAGCCATTATAAAATTGTCCTTGTTTTCATGCCTGATACTCAGTTGAACTTCAGATTATATATATTATATGTATATATAATATATATATTATATATATATAATCATCTGACTTCATATGTATTAAGAGAAAGAGAAAGTCAGGTGATTGAGTCAACATCTAGGAAGGAGTGGGTGGATGACTGATATGTTTTTGAACAAGAAGGTGCTTCCTAGGAAGACTTTAGAAAATGTATTTTTTTTTTCTTGGGATGAATTCAAGGATTAGTTCAGTACAAATGCTTACAAGTCTTACAGTTTGTACTTGAATTAGATTTAAAAATACATAGGAGCAGTGTCTGAGTGGCTCAGTCGGTTAAGCATCTGCCTTCAGCTCAGGTCATGATTTCAGGGTCCTGGGATTGAGTCCCACTTTGGGATCCTTGGTCAGTGGGGAGCCTCCTTCTCCATCTCCCTCTGCTCCTCCCCTCTGCTTATGCTCTTTCTTTCTCCCTCTCTGTTTCAAATAAATAAAATAAAATCTTAAAAAAAATACACAGTAAAAAGTTTGGTGGATATGTTTCAGAAATGGCAACCTTGGGATACCTGGGTGGTTCACTCAGTTGAGCATCTGCCTTGGGCTCAAGGAGCCCCACATTCTCCCTCTCCCTCTGTAGCTCCCCACTGCTTGTGCTCTCTCTCTCTCTCTCTCTCTCAAATAAAATCTTTGGGGGGGGGGGAAAAAAAGGAATGGCAACCTGACTTTAGAGTGTTCTGAATACCTTTATCTTTAGACTGATATGTGGTTTGCATACATGTATTTAAATATTCTTTGAATATGGATTCAGTGAGTAGAGGAAACTTGCACTCCTGTGGATTCTGGTAAATACTTTCAGGGGAAAAAATTCACTACTAGGGCATGAGTAGGGGATAGGAATTATACTCATGTGAAGATACACATATGAGGTTGTGTATGGACTTTGGGGTAGCAGAAACAGAATTCTGAATAAGGTAATGGCTGTACAGTGTGAGGAAGCCCGGAAGACCTGAAGACTCATATGTGCATGTGGTTAGTGGAGGTTCAGTTGTTTGGTGGGTTACACAGATTTATAAATTCAGGTACTCTCTTTCTTAATGTAGCAGGTGCTGCAGACAATAGATCAGGATAGTATTCCCCAAAGTGTATTCGTATGTTAAAATGAGTTAAGTACACAGATGAATCTTTTTCTTTTAATGGTTAAATATATGCATCAATGTAGATCGGAAGAACAGACAAGTGCTTCAAACCCATGGTTTCATTGATATTAACTTAGCATAAGGGTAAAATAAAGTAGGTATTTTTTAAGGAACTTGATTTAAAGATAAGTATCTTTGTCTTTAAGTGTTTGGATTTGGCAAAAACTATAAAGTTGGTATGTGAGTGAAGTTTGAGAAACATTGGGTGTGTTCAAAATATCATTTTCTTCATCAAGGTCATTGATAGATTTTTTTCTTTCTCCTAATAGATAACAGCATAAAACTGTACGTGGTGATTGAGGCATAGATTTCTAATGGTTTTCTTTTCTTTCTTTCTTTTTAAAATTCTGTTTTAATTTGTAAAGTTTTTTTCCCCTTTTTAAAGTAAATCATTGGAACATTTTCTCAATTGATTCTTTTTTTTTTTTAAGATTTTATTTATTTATTTGACACAGAGAGAGAGAACACAAGTAGGCAGAGTGGCAGGCAGAGGGGGAGGGGGAGGCAGGCTCCCTGCTGAGCAGAGAGCCCAATGTGGGACTCGATCCCAGGACCTTGAGAGCATGACCTGAGCCAAAGGCAGATGCTTAACCCACTGAGCCACCCAGGCACCCCATTCTCACTTGATTCTTAAAACAATTTCATACCCTATGTCCCACAGAGAAGAAAAGTGAGTCAGGAAGAGGTTAAACTTACTCAGAATCATTCAGTTTCATAATGGAGCTTCAGGCACAGCCAAAGCCTCCTTGTGTCCAGAGTTGTTCCCTCTGCTCTGTGCTCTTCTGCTGCTAATGGAGTTGCCAATTGAATTTTTCTTGGAGAACTCAGGAAACCTGCCAAGTTTTGTAGCTAGAGGTCTGTCCTGTAGCTCTCATCTACTTGTATCTTGAACCCTGAAGGTAGACAGAGCTAGGTCTTCCAAAAATAGTTCAATAAATGTGTCAACATTTTGAGATACTGTTGAAAAAAACAAGGAAGTAGAAGTCCTAGGGGATTATTAGAAAATGGTGCCAAATGCCTTCACTAGGATTTGAAAAGCAAATGTGGCAGGGTCATATGCTAGACAATGGTGCATATTCACTCTTCATTTGGGGAGCCCACTTAAACTATGATAATTTTTCACTTTTCCCCAGTATGCTCTCTTTAATTGCTTTTGGACTCTGGTAGAAAAGCTGCTAAATGAGCACCTTACTTGAAAATTTTTCTTTAATCCCAGTTCTCCTAAGGAGAAGAAGAAAAACTCATTTTTCTTAATAAAATGAATACAAATTTTGTATGGAAAAGGTTAAAGTGTCAAGAAATGAGTTCGGTCTGTCTACTGACAAAGGAATCAAAGAGTTTATCCGTGAGCTTGTAACCAGAACTGTTTTTGGATCTTAGCCATTAAAATCAACATCAGTAATGCCTGCATCTTAATTTCCTTAATGCCAAGATTGTCTGTTTTAAATTACACACATATGGGGATATGAATATATTTATTCCTCCCCCTTCCCCTACCTGCAACAGAAAAATAAAGGTATGTGGAAGATAGTCTTAACTCTTGCAGCTCTGCAATGAAGAGCTGTAGATGTGGGTAGCATGTGTGGTACAGATGTGGCTCGAGCTTGTCTCCTCATCGAGGCCAGTTCACTTTTGTCCCCAGTGCTGCAAGCTTGAATGGAAGGACCTGGGGGTAGGTTTTCAAACATTTGATAGACCTGTGATCTGTGTGTTACTTGCTCTGCGCAGCACACATGATAGCAGTGAAGGATAATGTGGCACTATTTTCAGGACCTTTTTTTGGTCGGTGGATTTTTTTTTAAAGTCCATGTTTTTACAGTATCTGGTTATTTATTGAAACGGCTTTTTGCAGAAGGAATGTCCCATTGTTTAGTTACAGAAGAGTGTCTTTCTTTTTAAACTTTTTTATTATGGAGAATTTTAGATATATTCAGAAGCAGAGAGAACACTAGCACAGTGACCCCCAAGAACCCTCACCCAGCTTTGATAATTGCCAGGCCATAGCCAGTCGCGTCTCATCTATATTTCCCTTTCCACTCCCAATACTCCCCTTTTCCTGGGATTATTTTTAAGCAAATTCTAGACATCTAATTTCATTGGTAGGTAGGTTAGATATTTCCTCCTGCCTCATCTTCTTGGCACATGCTTTTTAGTCTCTGAAATAAAGTTCACGTTCTTTACTGCTTTTGTAGAATTAGAGAAATTAGTTCCTTTGCGACATGGTCGGTTGTCACGTAAAAAACCCCAATACTTTCTAACTCAAATCAGAGCTGGTCTTCAAACTCTAGTATCTTCTCAAGGTAGTGTTGCCGTTCTATATACATTTTTCTTCCAGTGGTTCCTATATTTACACCAGACTTGAATGATTTTAGATTTTCCTTTTTTCTCCTTTCCTCCCTCCCATGCTCCCTCTCTCTCTCTCTTTCATTCTTCTTTTGCTTAGCATGGTTTAGTTGGAAATATGTTGGAAACAGACCAAGTGAAACATTTTTTTTTCAGCCGACTGAATTTTAATGGGACTACACAGTTATTGTGAAATCAGATCGACCTGCCATGTGTATGGTCTGGCAGTGTAGAAGGGAAAGTACATGTTTCAAATGTGGATCATATATTAGTTCATAAATCCTATCTGTAAATCAAAAGATTGGCACTATAGCTGAAGCTGACAATCACTTAGTAGCTGAAATGTGTTTCCTAATTAATAAAGGCAGGATTTTTATGTGAGAGGTAGCTTATTGTATATTTTAATTTTTACATTTATTTATTTATTTATTTAAATTTATTTTTTAGACAGAGAGTGTGTGTGAGTGGGGAGGAGCAGAGGGAGAGAGGGAATCTTAAGCAGGCTCCGTGTCCACTCGGAGCCCAGTGTGTGGCTAGATTTCACTACCCTGTGGTCATGACCTGAGCTGAAATTGAGAGTCAGACACTTAACCGACTGAGCCAGGTAGGCAGCCCTAATTTTTACTTTTAAGTAAAAGACAGCTTAGTATGTTTCCTTTGTAAAGTCATTACATGCTGAATTATTTTAATATGTACTTGGTTGAAATATATTTTAATGTACTTAATTATTTTCTTTGTAAAGACATTACATGTTAAATGAGAAAATACTGATAACATTTCTTGAATACTTAATATGTATCAGGTACTGTTTTAGGAGCGCTTTTGCTTAGTGTTTTTGTTGAATCCTTGCTGTAACCCAGTGGGGTAGGTCTTCTTGATCTAGGTTTACCTGTAAGAAAATGGAGGCACCATAAGGTTACATAACTTGCTCAGGGTCATTCAGCTAATTAATGGCAGAGCAGGGATTTGAACCTGGGTGGTCTGGTTCCAGAGTACAGTTGTAACTGCTGTCCTATATTATCCCTGAAATACATGTAAATTCCTTCTTCATACCCTATTCCTACTTGCATTCTCCTCCTCGTTGGTAACTATTTTGAACCATGGCCAATACCACACTATTGCATTAGTGTGTAATTTTAATTTGATCACTGCGGGTAGTTTTCCTTCAGAAACTGGAAAGCAGTCAATGAGATTCTACTCTTTACTGGCTATAGTTATGAAGGAGAAAGGGGGACAGATGGAAGCATACAGATCCTAGCAAGGTGGTAACTGCTGACGTTTGTTTTACTTTCCCCCCCCACTGTTTTTTTAAATGGAATGTTGAATCCATCTGGAATGTTGACAGGTCACAGAGGAGTTACTGAAGTCAGTAGTTCAAAGTACCATTGAGCGATCAAAATTTTTGCCTTCGCTTGAGTACCTTGAAGTGTCAGGTGTATTGGAGCTTCAGCTGTCATTGATCTGTCCAGAAAGAAAAGACTTTGTGGGAGTTTGTCCTGGGTCTTTAGTAACTGGAATTTTAACAAACCAGGTACCTGATACTTCTTTTTCTTCCCCCTTTTCCTGGAAGGAGCAGAGGGTAGAAAGAAAATTGTTCTAGCCCCAAGTCCCAGTTCAACCGGTTACTAAGTGTGACATTGGGGAAGTGATGTTGCTTCTTGTGTCTTTCTCTTAAATGGTTCAGGTGCCCTGAATTATGTCCTAAAAATGTCTGTGGTTCATTCATTCATCTCTGTGGAGAAAGTCCACAGAGTGCCCTTCCTTAGAGGAAAAACATAGACATAGGACTTTGGCAAAATATTTGATAAAGCTTTGATGATATCTTTTTAAAAAATATTTTATTTATTTAATTGAGAGAAGAGAGAGGAGAACATGAATGGAGGAGGAGGGGCAGAGGGAGAGGGAGAAGCAGACCTCCTCATTGAGCAGGGAGCCCCATGTGGGGCTCAGTCCTAGGACCCTGAGATCACGACCTGAGCTGAAGATAGACACCTAACTGACTGAGCCACCCAGATGCCCCTCATGGTATCTTCATAGCAATTTTGGGATGCTGTTCAGTTGTGGGAAGTCTGTGGCAGTGATTATTACCGAAATTTTAATCTTGGTTATCTCCTGTCTAAATTTTTTTTTTTTTTGGGCCAGTGATTTTTATGATGACAGTCAAGGACTGCTGATCAGATTTACAGATGTCATAGATATTTGTAGGGAAATCTAATAAGCCATATACAGACTGTCTCATTACCTACAAAATCAGTTGAACTAAATAAGATGAATTTTTTTGGAAATGAATGTTAAGTCTGCTTGATTATCAGCCCCTTGAAAGAGTTTTAAGACAGTGCTGTGTTGGCCTTCTTTTCAATGTGAAGATTTATTAAAACATAGTAGATGCCTTTGTATTCCTCAGTACAAAACATGTTGACTTGTGGTCTCAACAGTGCACTGCCATTACTCTAATCCAGGTAACAGATGGCCCTGTGGTCAAATCTGTTGAATGCTTTCTTCCCCTCTATTATATCTGACATTCTTGACAGAGCATTGTCTTTAAAGTTCTCTTTTGACATTTGCAGTGCTTTGTTCTACTTCTGGTCTTTGAAGACTTACTTTCCTCTCACGGTCTCTTCAGCTTTTCCCTGTTTCCTGGGATTCTGTCCTCAGCCTTTGACTCTTGACTCATTTTGTGTCACCCAAGACTTCACCTGCTATCATAATCTGTTAACAGTTTTTCTAGGCTAAGTCTTCTTCACTTTGAGGAGTCTCTACCAGTATCTTAAAGGAAGTTTTTAAAAGAATATGTGAAATATTTAGGGTGGAATGTGAGCTATAACTGATGATTCTGTTTTGGCTTGGAATATTTTGTTGGCTTTTAGATACTGCATTTTAAGGGCTATGTCATATGTACTACATAGTACATGATACTATGTTCGATAAAAACGAGTGAAAGATTGGACTAACTGAAGCCTAGTCCCTGAAGGGTGCCTGGGATGTTGAGGTTAGGAGAAACCATAGCAACAGGAGGAACTAGCTGTTGAGATGATTGAAGGGGCGAACAACTTGTTGTAGTGTTTTGAGAGCTATCTTTTGATAGCTTTCGCTGGCTTGCTTGCTCACTTTCTTTTTTAAATTAATTAATATGTTTGAGAGAGAGAGAGAGAGAGCAGGAGTAGGGGGAGGGGCAGAGGAAAGGGAGAAGAGAGAGAATCTCAAGCAGACTGCCTGCTGAGCACAGAGCCCTACTTGGGGCTTGATCCCAGAACCCTGAGATCCTGACCTGAGCTGAAACCAAGAATTGGACACTCAATGTACCTAACCACCCAGACGCCTGTTGAGTATGGGTTTCTAACTGGTTGGTTGTTTTTTTTTTTTTTTTTTTGGACAAAACCCAGCATAAGACATAGATTTTTTTTTTTTAATTTAAGCTTTTTTTTAATTTAAACATATAATGTAACACCACCACCCTCTCCCAACCCCTCTCCTCCCCACCCCCCTCAGGTTGTTTTATAACATTAAGAGTCTCTTTTGGTTTGTCTCCCTCCCGATCCCATCTTGTTTCATTTTTTCTTTTCCTACCACCTTAACCATCACCCCCGTTGCATCTCCACTTCCTCATATCAGGGAGATCATGTGATAGTTGTCTTTCTCCAGTTGACTTATTTCGCTAAGCATAATATGCTCTAGTTCCATCCATGTCGTCGCGAATGGTAAGATTTCATTTCTTTTGATGGCTGCATAATATTCCATTGTATATATATACCACATCTTCTTTATCCATTCATCTGTTGATGGACATCTAGGTTCTTTCCATAACTTGGCTATTGTGGACATTGCTGCTATAAACATTCGGGTACACGTGCCCCTTTGGATCGCTACGTTTGTATCTTTAGGGTAAATACCCAGTAGCGCAATTGCTGGGTCATAAGTTAGCTCTATTTTCAATTTTTTGAGGAACCTCCATGCTGTTTTCCAGAGTGGTTGCACCAGCTTGCATTCCCACCAACAGTGTAGGAGGGTTCCCCTTTCTCCACATCCTCGCCAGCATCTGTCATTTCCTGACTTGTTCATTTTAGCCATTCTGACTGGTGTGAGGTGGTATCTCATTGTGGTTTTGATTTGTATTTCCCTGATGCCCAGTGATGTGGAGCACTTTTTCATGTGTCTGTTGGCCATCTGGATGTCTTCTTTGCAGAGATGTCTGTTCATGTCCTCTGCCCATTTCTTGATTGGATTATTTGTTCTTTGGGTGTTGAGTTTGCTAAGCTCTTTGTAGATTTTGGATACTAGCCCTTTATCTGATATGTTGTTTGCAAATATCTTCTCCCACTCTGTCAGTTGTCTTTTGGTTTTGTTGACTGTTTCCTTTGCTGTGCAAAAGCTTTTGATCTTGATGAAGTCCCAATAGTTCATTTTTTCCCTTGCTTCCCTTGCCTTTGGCGTTGTTCCTAGGAAGAAGTTGCTGCGGCTGAGGTCGAAGAGGTTGCTGCCTGTGTTCTCCTCAAGGATTTTGATGGATTCCTTTCTCACGTTGAGGTCCTTCATCCATTTTGAGTCTATTTTCGTGTGTGGTGTAAGGAAATGGTCCAATTTCATTTTTCTGCATGTGGCTGTCCAATTTTCCCAACACCATTTGTTGAAGAGGCTATCTTTTTTCCATTGGATATTCTTTCCTGTTTTGTCGAAGATTAGTTGACCATAGAGTTGAGGGTTTATTTCTGGGCTCTCTATTCTGTTCCATTGATCTATGTATCTGTTTTTGTGCCAGGACCATACTGTCTTGATGATGACAGCTTTGTAGTAGAGCTTGAAGTCTGGAATTGTGATGCCACCAACTTTGGCTTTCTTTTTCAATATTCCTTTGGCTATTCGAGGTCTTTTCTGGTTCCATATAAATTTTAGGATTATTTGTTCCATTTCTTTGAAAAAATTGGATGGGATTTTGATAGGCATTGCATTAAATGTGTAGATAGCTTTAGGTAGCATAGACATTTTCACAATATTTATTCTTCCAATCCATGAGCATGGAACATTTTTCCATTTCTTTGTGTCTTCCTCAGTTTCTTTCATGAGTACTTTATAGTTCTCTGAGTATAGATTCTTTGCCTCTTTGGTTAGGTTTATTCCTAGGTATCTTATGGTTTTGGGTGTAATTGTAAATGGGATTGACTCCTTAATTTCTCTTTCTTCTGTCTTGTTGTTGGTGTAAAGAAATGCAACTGATTTCTGTGCATTGATTTTATATCCTGACACTTTACTGAATTCCTGTACAAGCTCTAGCAGTTTTGGAGTGGAGCCTTTTGGGTTTTCCACATATAG
>ML093568.1:124190-173751 GCA_003697995.1 Taxidea taxus jeffersonii
TCATAATATGTTCTTATGATTGTTTGTATTTCTTTGGTGTTGGTTGTGATCTCTCCTCTTTCATTCATGATTTTATTTATTTGGGTCCTTTCTCTTTTCTTTTGGATAAGTCTGGCCAGGGGTTTATCAATCTTATTAATTCTTTCAAAGAACCAGCTCCTAGTTTCATTGATTTGTTCTATTGTTTTTTTGGTTTCTATTTCATTGATTTCTGCTTTGATCTTTATGATTTCTCTTCTCCTGCTGGGTTTAGGCTTTTTTTGTTGTTCTTTCTCCAGCTCCTTTAGGTGTAGGGTTAGGTTGTGTATTTGAGACCTTTCCTGTTTCTTGAGATAGGCTTGTATCGCTATCTATTTTCCTCTCAGGACTGCCTTTGCTGTGTCCCACAGATTTTGGACCGTTGTGTTTTCATTATCATTTGTTTCCATGGTTTTTTTCCATTCTTCATTAATTTCCTGGTTGACCCATTCATTCCTTAGAAGGATGCTGTTGAGTCTCCATGTATTTGTCCTCTTTCCAAATTTCCTCTTGTGATTGAGTTCTAGCTTCAGAGCATTGTGGTCTGAAAATATGCAGGGAATGATCCCAATCTTTTGATACCAGTTGAGACCTGACTTATGACCCAGGATGTGATCTATTCTGGAGAATGTTCCATGGGCACTAGAGAAGAATGTGTATTCTGTTGCTTTGGGGTGGAATGTTCTGAATATATCCGTGATGTCCATCTGGTCCAGTGTGTCATTTAAGACCTTTATTTCCTTGTTGATCTTTTGCTTGGATGATCTGTCCATTTCAGTGAGGGGTGTGTTAAAGTCTCCAACTATTATTGTATTCTTGTCAATGTGTTTCTTTGATTTTGTTATTAATTGGTTTATATAGTTGGCTGCTTCCATGTTAGGGGCATAGATATTTAAAATTCTTAGATCTTCTTGTTGGACAGACCCTTTGAGTATGATATAGTGTCCTACCTCATCTCTTTTTTTTTTTTTTTTTTAAGATTTTATTTATTTATTTGTTAGAGAGAGAGAGAGTGAGCAAGGCAGACAGAGTGGCAGGCAGAGGCAGAGGGAGAAGCAGGCTCCCTGGCAAGGAAGGAGCCCGATGTGGGACTCGATCCCAGGACGCTGGGATCATGACCTGAGCTGAAGGCAGCTGCTTAACCAACTGAGCCACCCAGGCGTCCCCTTCCTCATCTCTTATTATAGTCTTTGGCTTAAAATCTAATTGATCTGATATAAGGATTGCCACCCCAGCTTTCTTCTGATGTCCATTAGCATGGTAAATTGTTTTCCACCCCTCACTTTCAATCTGGAGGTGTCTTCAGGTCTAAAATGAGTTTCTTGTAGGCAGCATATTGATGGGTTTTGTTTTTTTATCCATTCTGAAACCCTGTATCTTTTGATTGGGGCATTTAGCCCATTTACATTCAGGGTAACTATTGAGAGATATGAATTTAGTTCCATTGTATTGCTTGTAAGGTGATTGTTACTGTATATTGTCTCTGTTCCTTTCTGATAATACTTTTAGGGTCTCTCTTTGGTTAGAGGACCCCTTAAGACATAGATTTTATATCTTGGCCCTTTATCAGTATGGACATCTGTGTATGTGTCTGTATATGTAAAGAACAGAAACAAGCTTCATAAAGTAGGTCTTAGCTTTACCATGTGCAGTTCACTCTGAAATTTTCTTTTCTGTGTAGTAAATAATAATAATGATAATAATAATAATACCAGTCAACTGTTTACTAACTTGATTTTACAACTCATGAATGGACTGTGATCTGTGTTTGAATAACCCTTTTTTTCATGGGTAAAACAGATCTGGAGAAGGAAGGTTTCCTTTTTGGTATAAGAGGAGCTTTTTGACAGTTGGAGCAGGCAGAGACTGGAGTGGGCTGTCTTGGGAGGAAGTGATTTTCCCAGGATTTGAGGGACCTCCGCCAGAGACTGGTAATTGCCTATTGGGAGGTGGGAGGGCAATTCACTGGGTGGGAGGTGGGACTTTGAGGCTATGAAGTCTTAAGATATTATGATTCTCATTTTGTGACTTGCTAAAATTTTAATAAGGCAATTAATATTTTTTTATTGTGTTATGTTAGTCACCATACAGTACATCATTAGTTTTTGATGTAGTGTTCCAAGATTCACTGATTACTTATAACACCCAGTGCTCCATGAAATATGGGCCCTCCTTAATACCCACCACCAGGCTCACCCATCCCCCACCCTGTTCCCTCTAAAACCCTCCATTTCTCAGAGTCCATAGTCTCTCATGTTTTGTCTCCCCCTCTGATTTCCTCCAACTCACTTCTCTTCTCCATCTCCCAATGTCTTCTGTGTTAATCCTTATGCTCCACAAGTAATTGAAACCATATGATAATTGACTCTCTCTGCTTGACTTATTTCACTTAATCATAATCTCTTCCAATCCTGTCCATGTTGTTACAGAAATTGGGTATTCATCCTTTCTGATGGCTGAGTAATATTCCATTGTATATATGGACCACATCATCTTTATCCATTTGTCTGTTGAAGGGCATATTGGCTCTTTCCACAGTTTGGTGATTTTGGCCATTGCTGCTATGAACATTGGGGTACATATGGACCTTCTTTTCACTACATCTGTATTTTTGGGGTAAATACCCAGTAGTGCAATTGCCGGGTTATAGGGTAGCTATGTTTTTAATTTTTTGAGGAATCTCCACACTTTTCCAAAGTGGCTGCACCAATTTGCATTCCCACCAATAATATAGGAGGGTTCCCCTTTCTCCACATCCTCTCCAACATTTGTTGTTTCTTGCCTTGTTAATTTTTGTAAGACAATTAATGTTATTTCAAGATGAGAAATACTAATTCTAAATTTATTTGTTAATATTTTACTTTAGGTAAAAAATGTCTTAGTTCTCTTTTAGATATTAAAACTTTTTAAAAAGTTAAAAAATCCATAGGCTAGCTTTGTTATTTCCTTTTTTAAAATGAAACAGCTTTATTTGGAGAGTTTTAAATATATACCAAAGGAAATTGAGTAGTATGATGGCCCTCCCCACCCAGTGCATCCCCATCACCCAGCTTTAACAGTGATCAACCAGCAGCTAACCTTGCTTTATCTATATCCCTATTCACTTCACCGACAACAGGATTATTTTGAAGCAAATCCTAGGCATCTTTTTGTTCCATCTACATATATTTCAAAGTATCTTTCTTTAAAAAAAAAAATTATTTATTTTAATCTCTATACCTAAAGGGGGGCTCGAACTCATGACCCTGAGGTCAAGAGTCACATGCTGCTCTAACTGAGCCAGCCAGGTGCCCCTTGACATATGTTTCTTTTTTCTTTTTTAAAAAGATTTATTTATTTATTTGACAGAGAGAGAGAGAGAGAGCACAAGTAGGGGGAGTGGCAGGTGAAGCAGGCTCCCTTCAGAGCAGAGCCTGATGCAGGGCTTTATCCTAGTACCCTGGGATCATGACCTAAGCTGAAGGCAGACACTTAACCAACTAAGCCACACAATATCATTATTACACCTAAACAAATTAACGGTTAATTTTTAATATCATCAAATATTCACTTTGTTCAGATTTCCAATTTGTTTTCGTTTTCTTTCAGTTTTTTGTTTGAAATAAGATCCAAATTAGGTACATACATTGTGGAATAGTGATTCTCTTTACAGGTTGTGTCTCTTTTTCTCTTTTTTATGCCCTTGTAATTTACTTCTTTGAAGAACTTGGGATGTTTGTCCTGTATCATTCCTATAAATTTTATTTTGCTGATTTTATCCTGTGGCATAGTTTTAACCTATTCCTCTTTTTTGTAAATTGATAGTTACATAGATGCTTTTTATCAGCTTCGGGTCCAGTTAATTTTTTTTTTTTTTTGCTATGAATATGTTTTTCTGTTATTTCTTAAAATCACTCAAAAAGTATACCAAGACTAATTGTAAAGGCGATTGGATTTCTTACTTAGTTCTTCATTTTCTCAAATCATCCTGAGCCAAATTTCCCATAAAAACAGATGGAACCACTTAGAAATTTGGGAAGATAATAATCCTCTGCAAACACCACATCCAAATACAAATTACATAAGTTTCTCATCCAGCTTCCTTTCCAAAAAAGAAAGGGAGAAAGCAGATGCCTTAGTAATTTCTACAGACCACAAACCAGGTTTTCAGTTAAAAGTGAGACTTTTTACAGTAAAATCAGTCTTGATTTTTCTAGCACAATATGGAAATATTTCAGTTTTGCTAGTTAAATTTCCCACCCAGTAAGCAAGTATTGTTGGTGACTAAGGCCCCCACCCCCTCCTTTTGGGGTTGCAAGTGAAAGGATAAAAGTGGGAAGACACAAAGTCAGAAAGCATAACCAATATATGTGGCAAATCAAGTAAATGTATTCTGTGGTGATCATTTTTTATCATGAAAAACTACAAATAGAGAAGATAGTGCAATGTACATCCATATACCCCCAGCTAGTCCCTCACCCCCCCCTCCCGTTTAGTATACTTTGTAAAAGTTGGGTATGGGTCCACACTGTATTCACCAGGCTCTTCCCTTTTTTCATTTATGGTGAGCCTTGTGGCATAGGCCTTAAAATCTTTTTCTTTTTCTTGTCAGTGTTGGTAAATCTTTTGTTAGAATTTATTTTACTTCAGTTGGTATTTATTATGTTAGGTTGTAGATGAAGAAGATTCCGTGATTAGGTGAAGGTGCTTTGATGAGACTTCATTGCCTGCTTTCTTTTTTCTTTTTTTTTAACGTTTTATAATGGAACCTATACAAGATGGAGTAATGAATCTCCATGAACCCATCTTCTAGCTAATTATTAACATATGATCAATTTTATGTCATCTACATGCTGCCAAATACCTGTCTCCCTACCCTGTACCTTGCTGGATCGTTTTATTTATTAATTTAATTTAATTTATTTTATTTTTCAAAGATTTTATTTATTTATTTGACAGAGTGAGAGAGATCACAAGTAGGCAGAGAGGCAGGCAGAGAGAGAGAGGGGAAGCAGGCAGGCACCCAGCTGAGCAGAGAGCCTGATGTGGGGCTCGATCCCCAGACCCTGAGACCATGACTTGAGCTAAAGGCAGAGGCTTAACCCGCTGAGCCACCCAGGCACCCCTATTTTTTTTTTAAAGACTTCTTTTAAATTTATTTGAGAGTAATAGGGAGTGCACAAGTAGCAGCGGGGTTGGGGGGATTAGGGGCAGGCGGAGGGGAAGAGCAGACTCCCTGCTCATCAAGGAGACAGAGGCAGGGCTCCATTCTAGGACTCTGTGATCGTGACCTGAACTGAAGGCAGATGCTTGACTGACTGAGCCACCCAGGTGCACCTTGCTGGATGGTTTTAAAGCAAGTCCTAGATATTATATCACTTCACTTCTAAGTACATTTTTATGTTTGTAGTAGATGAGCATTTATTAAAAAAAAAACAACTTAGTATTTCCTTAATAGCAAATATTTGTGGGTGTTCATATGTTCCCATTTGTTTCATAAATGCTTTTATGGTTGGTTTTTCATGTCAGAATGCAAATGAAGTCTGCATTTCATTTGGTTGATATGTCTCTTAAATATCTTAATTTGTAGTTTTGGGGCACCTGGGTGGCTCAGTGGGTTAAGGCCTCTTCCTTCGGCTCAGGTCATGATCCCGGGGTCCTGGGATCAAGCCCCGCATCAGGCTTTCTGCTCGGCGGGGAGCCTGCTTCCCTTCCTCTCTCTCTGCCTATTTGGGATCTCTGTCTGTCAAATAAATAAAATCTTAAAAAAAAATATGTAGTTTCTTTCTCCTCTTTTTCTTTCTGTTTCTTTGTTGAAGAAACTGTGTTGTTTCTTTAGAATTTTCCACATTTTAGATTTTGTTGATTGCATCTCTTTTGTGGTGGTTAATATGTTTCTCTTTTGTGAATATCCTCTTACGTTGGTAGGTAGATCTGGGGCTTAATCAGATTCAAGGTTGATTCTGATGATAGTGGTAGATTGGAAAATTCTTCACACAAATTTGTGTTTGTTTCTTACTGCATTTCTTTAAGAGAGTGTATGGTTGGCTGTCTTCTTGGGATGAAGTTTGATCAGTGGATTCAGGTATTGTCAGTCAGCTTGATCCATCACTGTAAATTTCCCACCAAGCTTTTGCCTAGTGTGTTTTTAGCAGCCATTGATGATCATTGTCTAGATACTTTTCTTTTTCATTGCATTGACTTTTTACCATATTTTTTTTCTACAGTAATTTAAATAACTTATGGAATATTTCACCCTAATTTCCTTATTATATATTTGTAAAAAGAATATGGACATTTTCCCATTTAACCAGAACACTATTCTTATATATAACAATTGGCTGACAGTAGTTCTCTAATATTATCTAATATCCAGTCTGTATTAAAATCTCTTCGGGGCGCCTGGGTGGCTCAGTGGGTTAAGCCTCTGCCTTCGGCTCAGGTCATGATCCCAGGGTCCTGGGATCGAGCCCCGCATCGGGCTGTCTGCTGGGCAGGGAGGCTGCTTCCCTTGCTCTCTTGCTGCCTGCCTCTCTGCCTATCTGTGATCTCTGTCAAATAAATAAACAAAATCTTTTAAAAAAAATAAAATCTCTTCAGTCATCCCTGAGATATCCTATAGAGCTTATTTATCAAAGAGGGATCCTATCAAGGAGAATGTATTACATTTGGTTATTGGTTTTGTCACTTAAGTCTCTTGTAATCTAAAATAGTCCTTTTCCCATCCCTTTTCACTGTCTTTTCATGACAGTGATCTGTTGGAGAGATACAAGCAGAAGCCCAGTGTCTAGTAGACTATTTCTTATTGACTCTTTCTTCAGACTCTTTGTCTGATTGTCTCCATGTGGTGGTATTCAAAGTAGTCTTCCATATTCTTTATTGAACACGACGTAAAATTTAGAGCTATCGGCTCAGTTAATTGAGAATAAACACTTTTGGTAAGAGTATTTTATAGCCAAGTTTTATGTTTCATATTACATCTTATTGGGGGCCATATCATGTTTTTCATTATTATGTAGCTAAGATTGATTCAGATAAAGATCGATCTCCTCATTATAAAATTATATTTCCCCTTTGAGAGTAGCATATAATCTGGGAGAAGTGAGACTTTGGCACCATACAAACATCGACTTCCCTACCATCTTTCATCTAAATAATATTATTATCCATTAGTGACTCTTACCCGAATCAGTTACCTCATTGGGGGTGGTGCCACGATCATAAAATGGGATTTAAAGAAAAGTGGTGATCAAATACATAACATTAAAATTTAACATCTTAACCATTTTTAAGGGTACAGTGACATTGTTGTGCATCTAATCTCCAAAACTTTTCATTTTGTAAGACTGAAACTCTATACCCTAAAATGGGATTTTTAAGTTTTATCATTCCTTCAACTTTATAAGCTTGTGATTTTCTGTGCAAAATAGCTTTCCTTCTTTGATGCAGGCTATTTGATTACTGTGAAATACTATTTTTATTTTAAGTGCAGGATAAAATTTTTTCCTTTTACCACATTTCAGAATAAGCCATTAGTGTAAGAGTTAGTTCCTGTTTTTTTGTCTTTCTCTTTTTTGAGTGTCATTATTGGCTTGTGGATTTTTATATATTTATTGTATTTCAATCAAGTATAGTCAATTCAGTCATTCTTTTAATGTTCAATTTGTCCCAGCTTTGGCCAATGGGAGCCCCTTCAAGTTGTTGCCTAAGTCCATTTGACATGATCCTATCAGACTCTGAAAGCAAGGAATATGTATGTTTCTTTAAAGGTGGTAAAATTTCTTTTGGGGACCAGGGTCAAATCTTTACTAGCCGTAACACAAAGAAAGCATGTGTTACAGAAAAGTGCCATAGAGCAGAGTAACACCTTGCTACCAAAGTCTTAATTCATCAACAGATAGGAAAGCAGGGTGAAGTTAGTGATCTCAAAAGTCTTTTCTCATTTTATGTTCTGTGATTTTTTTTTTCTTACCATCTATACAGTTGTCTTACTATTTGGTTTTCATTGGAGCAAATATTTCTTTTCTTAAGTTTATTTAAGTTATCTCTACACCCAGTGTGGGGCTCAAAGTCATAACCGTGAGATCAAGAGTTGCATTCTCTTCTGATTGAGCCAGCCAGGTGCCCCAGAACAAAATATGTTAAGAGTGAATGTTGTCAGATTTTGTCTTGAACATCTTTATTACTTTCTTCCTAATCTGATGGTCAGCTTCCTGGGCCATGTGATAAAGGACTGTGAGTTTGGAAAAGCAAGGGTTTCAACCTAATTCATATTTCTAATGTCCACCCTCAGGAAGCTGAGAAGGGGTTTGTATCCTAACCTTTGCCACTTATCCCAACGTAATGCAGCTCAACATTCCACATGGAGAAGGTCAGCCTCATAATGTTGGATCAGTGAGCTGTTCTCCGTTTCCTGCAGACACCTTTACTTCCTCTGATTTGGGTAAACAGATGAAGTTTCATCAGGAGTTTAAATGTGTAACTGAATTTGTGAAGATCTGTTTTGTACATCATAAGACTTATGTCATGTTTCTGAACCTCTGGGCAGTTACTGTCTGACATTTTAAAAAACATGTTTCTTATCTAAATTGGCTTTTTCCCTTATACAGTTTAATGTGGAGAATGGTTATCCCATAAGCAATCATTCTTTTCAGTTTAGTAGATTTTTCTTTTCCAGAATAAAGGTGGCTCAGTTTTATTGTTATGCCCTCAGTAGTCACTATCTTGCCTCTTTTGTTAAGTATTAGATAAGGATTGCCAGTTTTTAAATAACTTTGAACATTTACTGAATGTTGGGCAAAAGTACAAATAATACAGCTGCATACTATACTAATAAAAACAAAATACTGTGTCTTCAAAAACCATTTCTTCTCTGAGAATAGAAAGAAGTACTATGGAATTCTGTATTTATTCATCATTGAGCTAAGATTTGGAGTAAATAAGAGATTACATTGTGTTTTAGTTAGAAGTATTCCTTTTCAGTGTTAGACATGGTTGGTTTGTAAGATAACCTCATAAGATCATTTTTATATCTATAAGAAAACCATCAATTTTTGTTTTTGTTTTTAACAAAAGCCAATACTTGAAACAATATGTGAACTTGCTTTAACTGCAGAAACTATGAATATCGTCATATGTAGTAAATAAAGTTCATTCCGTCAATTTTCCAGATGGTAACACCAACTGGAAGAATTTGATTTACTTCTTTCCCATTCATGATATTAATGAATTGTGAATTAGTGCAATTGGAATCTGTCCTGGATTGTCCATGTAACACCATACAGGCTTGGTGTCTCTTGTGGGAGAAATACCAGCCTGTGTATTTAGCGAGGTACTTATTTTCTCCATCACTGTAACAAAGGATTTGAGGCATCATATAGGCAATATATATGGTAAAATTGCTTATATAAAGACAAATGGAGGTCAGGTAAATTCGAAATAAAAAGAAAATACCAAAATGAAAATCTACCCTCAATATACCTTTGATTCCTGAACATAGGTAACAGTAGCCTATTATACATTTTTATTGATATTTGTTTTTGTGTGTCTTTGTGTATATATTTGTGTATTATTTTTACACAAATATTTTTAAGGAAATAGAATGCTTGATAAAAGCCATTGCTCTTCTCTGAAATGTCCACTGGAAATGATTAAAGTGTTGTCTGTGTGGCTCAGTCAGTTAAGCATCCAACTCTTGATTTCAGCTCAGGTCATGATCTCAGGGTTGTGAGATCGAGCCCCTTGTTGGCTCTGTGTTCAGCATGGAAGTCGGCTTGCCCCTCTCCCTCCACTTCCCACCCTGCTCGCCAGCGCTTTCTTTCAAATAAATAAATAAATAAATAAATCTTTAAAAAAAATTATTGAAGTTTTTTTCTGTGATTTTGTTTTGGCCTTTTCTTTTTTCTTTTTCTTTCTTTTTTTTTTTTTTTAAAGATTTTGTTTATTTATTTGACAGACAGAGATCACAAGTAGGCAGAGAGGCAAGCAGAGAGAGAGGAAGGGAAGCAGGCTCCCCGCCGAGCAAAGAGCCCGACGCGGGGCTCGATCCCAGGACCCTGGGATTATGACCCGAGCCGAAGGCAGAGGCTTTAACCCACTGAGCCACCCAGGTGCCCCTGGCCTTTTCAAGATAAGTGACATTTTTGAAGAAAAGAAATTATAGTAATTAAAGTTGAGCCTGATATTTAAAAAAAAATGATAAGCCTTTATATGCTTAAGAGCCACTTCTTTTAAACCCTGGTCTCTGTAAAAGGCACAGCTCACATGTCAGCTTTTCTGTGAAGTTGTCTCTGATTTCCACAAGTAGAGTTAATGTATCTCTTTCCTGTGTCTACCAAGAAATGTTGTGGCACTTACCAGGTTGGATTTTAAAATCCTGAAAAGATTGGTTTTTCTTACTGTTTAAATTTGTGTATTCTTACTATGTATTGCTTGTCTTTTCCCAGTGACTGACCTAGATAAAGCAAGCCACATACAGATATTTCTGAGGTGAATGAAAACCAGTCAACGAAATGGAAGTTTTTTTGATTTTATTTATTTATTTTTTAATTTAATTTTTAAAAAAAAATTATTCATTTGACAGATAGAGGTCACAAGGCTTTAACCCACTGAGCCACCCAGGTGCCCCCCGAAATGGAAGTTTTAATAGAGTCAGACTATTAAAATATTTGGCTTGTTTTGAAGTAAGTGAATATATTGACTGACTTTGATCATCTTTTTATCGTACAAAAATTTCTAAAGTACTGAGAGTACCATGAATTGACTTAATAATTGGTATTTGAAACCAATTCTTGACATGGAGAAGAATGAGAGGACCAGCTGACAACAACTGGTTTTCTACCCAACACTGATTTAACCAGCCTTACCTCCTTCCTGGCCCTTGGTGGGAAAACTGACCTCCTTGTAGTCTGAGGATAAGTCAAGTCCTGCCAGTTGAACCCGAGAACCCTATTCCCATTGCTTTTGGCCTACCCAGACATGTTCTGTTAAGTAGTTGCTTACTGTTCCCTGTCTTCTTCCTCTGCCTTGAGACAATGATTCTCAACCCTGGGTGTATGTTAAAATCATCCAGAGACCTTTGGGGGAAAAAAGCCCAGGCCCCAATCCAGATTAGTTGCATCAGAATCTTAGCATCCTAGAATTTTAGAACTGGAAGAAATAAAAGTTTGATTCTATAAGGAAACCTAGAGGATTTAAGGGGCTTTTCTAAAAGCGATGTTTCAAATTAATCTAAAGACTTGGGGCAAGAATTTGGGGATTTGTAAATCTTCTCCATGGCTAGCTCCCATTCGTTTCCCTCTATCACTCCAGAATTCCAGCCATTCAGTCTCCTGTTTGTCTCCCCCATAATCTTCATATATCAATTTATTCTGCTCCCTATGCTGTTTTATCACATCCTTTTCTTGTTGGTTAGATGCTCTTCTTTTAGTAAGCCACTCTCCTGCTCCGGAACCTCTAGTAGCTCCCTTGTACTGGAAGGGGAGTCAAAATTAGCAGTCTCATCCCCTGGTATCCCCCATTTGGGTCCTATGCTCTAACAAGAAGATTCTTCCCTGTCTTTTGTATAGTTATATATCTTTCTGAATTGTCATAAGCCATGCCATAAACTGTATCTAGGATTCCTTCCTTCTACTCTGCCTACCAGGCTCTTACACCAAATCACAGAATATTGGCTCTAGAAGATTTTAGCAGTCATTTAATTCAGCCTTTTCAAGTTATAGATGAAGAAACCGAGACCCTAAAATGTTAGATATTTCCCTCACTGCCCAGGCCACAAAACAAATTAGCTAGCTTTGGACCAAGGTTACGAAACTCAGATCTCTTTGTTCACTTTTCACAAGACCTTTTCTCTCAAGATGCAACTTGGATTCGAGCATCTCTCCTGGAGTTGCTCGATCCCCTCAGTAAGAGAGTCTGTCCTGGGCTCCACACTTTGGTGCCATTTATTGCACTGGGGCAGCGTTGTTGTCTCTGTTGTAATAATAATGAACAAGGATATTGCTGACTTTTGAGAGCTTGCTTTGCAGTAGTCACTGTGTTAATAAGCACGTTGCTTGTTTCATTTTTACCCCATAGTCTCACACTGTGGGGAGGTATTGTCTTCATCATCCATGGTAACTGAGGTGTAGAGAGCTAAAGTCTTAAAAGGTCAAAGCTTAGGTTTTAACTCAGTTTGGTCTGATGCCAAGGCCAAGCTCATCAATATTGTTGGAAGGTTTTTGTTTTTCGTTTTTTAATGTGGAAACATCTTTTATTTTCCACTGGATTATAAGGCTCTTTTTAAAATTTTTTTTAAAAGATTTTTATTTATTTATTAGTTAGAGAGAGAGCGAGCACAGGCAGACAGAGAGGCAGGCAGAGGCAGAGGGAGAAGCAGGCTCCCTGCTGAGCAAGGAGCCTGATGTGGGACTCGATCCCAGGATGCTGGGATCATGACCTGAGCCGAAGGCAGCTGCTTAACCAACTGAGCCACCCAGGCGTCCCTGGATTATAAGGCTCTTGATAATAGTGAACAGGTCACTAATGTCTTTGTATCCCTGATAGCATCTATCACAGAAGAGCTCAGTAAATATTTGGTGACTGCATTTGGGAGAACCATCACATGATGACCACATTTCGAAGATCAAGGCATTGGTGTTGAGTGGGGAAGCAGAAGGAGATATGTGAAGTTTTTCTCATATTTTTAGGCACTAGATCTCAGAAGGGGACAAAGGTATGTGATTGAACTTTCTGTGGAATGCTATGGGCAGGAGAGTTCCATAACATTCCATGTTTAGTGGCCATAATGAGATCTTATGCATTTATTTACCTGTAAGAGTTTGCGATAGCATTTTAGTTGCTCGCTGTCTTTTCTGGCTTTGCTCATTGCTGTATTGTGTGTTGCCGTCTTTAAATAGTCCTGAATCTCTCTCTAAACTAGATTAGCAAGGAACTTCCCATTAAGATTGGTCTTTTTACCCAAGTGAGCTCTTGGTCACTTTTCTCAGATAGAGTCTTGGATTTTGTCATCTTAACTGAGAGCTTCTGAGCTAGTGGGATGCTTAAGCTGTGCCGGTACATTTGATTGCGGATGTGGGTGATGCTAGTGATTGTCCCTTTGTAGTCAGGCATTGAAGTGTGAAGACTCTTTTGTCCCTTCTACCTGTTAGCAAAGTGAAACCCTTAAGCTGTTTAGGTATATTGATTTTCCATTTTTCTAGGATTTGAGTTTAGTCTTTGTTCTTTTGAAATCCCCTCTATAGGCTATCGTGCCAACTCATTCTTTAGTGAGGAGGAATATGAGAATGAGCCCTCCCCAACTCTCCTCCAAGGGAGGTAGATTTAAGAATTATAGGGTGCTCTTTGAAATCCAACTTTCAGGACATTTGAATCAGCTTTTTAAAAATGGGTACTATTTATATCTTGAGAGGGAGGATGAGTAATGTGGTCAAACTAATATAGAAAAGCTTTGGTTTAGGAAAGAGACCTGAATTGTTCATTATTTTTGACTGATAAAGTACAAATCTGAAAATACTCTGTAGAGTGGAAAGTGCTATTATTTTATCATTAACTGATTGTAGGGTCACGGAAAGGTAACTCAGAGCTTCATTTTCTTCATTTCTCACTTCTCATGAGTTAGATTCTATCATCTCTCTCTACCCCCCAGGTATGTTGGTCTTAGATACCAGATTCATAGTTTGTTTCCGGCAGATCTGAAACCGTAAGTAATATTCTCATTTGCTTGGGAAAAACAGGTCTCTGGTGTCAGTTGGCAACAGTATTAAACCTGATTTATGTTAGAAGCTGCCATGCTGACTTTATGGTTCCCTGTATTCACTAGGGGATGTTTTAACACTTAGTACTTTCTTTGCTTATGTCTTCAGTTTTTGGCAACTATAGGTTTAGCCCTTGGTTTTTATTTTTATTGTGGTGAAATATCCATAAAATAAATTAAAAATATGTAGGACTTAAACTTTTCACCATTTTGTGGTATACAGTTTAGTGAAATTAAGTACATTCACAGTGTTGTGCAGCTGTCACTACTGTATATTTCCAGTCTTTCTCATCATCCCAAACATAGGCTCTGTACCCCTTAAACAGTAACACCTCCTTTGTTCCTCCTCTCCAGCCCCAGATAACCTTTATTCTGCTCTGTCTCTGAATTTGCCTATTCTAAATACTTCATATAAGAGGAATCATGTAATCTTTGTTTTTTTGTGTGTGGCTTATTTCACTAAGCATAGTGTGTTCAAGGTTCATCCGTGTTGTAACAAGTGATAATTTCATTCCTTTTTAAGACTGAGTAAAAATTCCATGGTAAAACCACATTTTGTTTACCCGCTCACCTGTTGGTGGACATTTGTGCATCTACCTCTTGGCTATTGAGAGTAATATATACTGCTATGAATATTGATGTATAAGTGTTTGTTTTGCTCCTCCTTTGAGTTTTTTTTTTTAAAGATTTTATTTATTTATTTGACAGACAGAGATCACAAGTAGGCAGAGAGGCAGGCAGAGAGAGAGAGGAGGAAGCAGGCTCCCTGCTGAGCGGAGAGTCCGATGCGGGGCTGGATCCCAGGACCCTGAGATCATGATCTGAGCTGAAGGCAGAGGCTTAACCCACTGAGCCACCCAGGCACCCCTCCTCCTTTGAGTTTTTTTTAGGTGTACACCTAGGAGAGGAATTTCTGTGTCATATAGTAATTCTTAAATTTTTGAAGATCCCTCAAACTGTCTTCCACGGTGACTATACCATATTAAATTCCCAACAGCAATTTACAAGGGTTCTAATGGTGCCACATCTTTGCCTACTTAATTTCCTTTGTTGTATGTGCTGATGCCCTCTTCCTCAAGAAATCACATCATGACATTTAAATGTATCTTTTACCAATGTGAATATTTGAATAGAATTTTTTTCTGATTTTCATTTGTATACTTTATTAAGTACTGCCTTCCACTGGAGGAATGCTGAAGTGGAAGACATTGTAGAGCCTCATAGTCAAAATCCTGGAGAAGACATTCATAACTTCCAAGGTTCGTTTTAGAGAATTTAGTCACTCATAGGTTGGGTTATTTATTTACTGTTTTGGTTATAAATGTTTATAATTCTACTGAATTTTCAGTTAGCATGTTCATAAATTATTTTCCTTTTTGTGTCAATTCATGTGATGGAAGAAAATGAGGAAATCAGGAAGTTTTGAAGTGTTAACACTGGCCAAGAATTGGATTTAATTTGTAATTAGTAAAACTTGCAGTTAATTAAGTCAGCTGATACGAATACTTAGAATTTGGCATGTGTCCTTTCAAACTGATTATTGGCACAAACCTGTTCAACTTACTCTATGTACGTCTGATTATTTCAGGAGCGATTCTGGGTACCTAGTTAGTCTTTTCTATGGCATTTTTTGGTTCTTGTCCATTGCTGTTACTTACGTAGCTCACTTTCTTATGCCTATTTGCTTAATATTGGTATGTTTTCTCATTCTTACCTCTTTGCTTACTTTTCTACCCATTAGTCTAAATGGACATTTGGGTAAATCTGCTTTTTTTTAAAAAATACTTCATTTTGAAGTAATCTCTATACCCAAGATGGGGCTTGCACTCCCACCCTGAGATCAAGAGCCCCACACTCTTGACTACGTGTCTGACTGGGCCAGCCAGGCACCCTGGGTAAATCTGTTAAGTACTTCATTAGAGGGACCTACTAGGTGTTTAGCCTTGTGCTACCTTTTAATATTCCCTTCCTTCCTTCCTTTCTTCTTTCCTTCCTTCCTTCATCAGAGAGAGAGAGAGAGCACAAGCAAGGGGAGTGGCAGGCAGAGGGAGAAGCAGGCTCCCTGCTGAGCAAGGAGCCTGATGTGGGCCTTGATCCCAGGACTCTGGGATCATGACCTGAGCCGAAGGCAAATGCTTAACCAACTGAGCCACCCAGGTGTCCCTCTCTACCATTCTTTACAAACTTCTGAATTAGAGCCTTTGGCACCTCTAGGTGAAGGGTGTCATTTGATTTATTAGCAGCTGTTGCTGTCTACATATAATTATATTTGACTGCAAATGCATTTTTATAAGATGAGTCTGGTGAAGTCATTATATAAATGATTCAGATTAAGGAAATTATTTAATACTGAGGTAAGTGCTTGAGAAATTGCCGATTTAGAAATACAGTGCATTTTAAAAGAGGTACTATTTGGGGCGCCTGGGTGGCTCAGTGGGTTAAAGCTGCTGCCTTCGGCTCGGGTCATGATCCCAGGGTCGTGGGATCGAGCCCCATATCGGGCTCTCTGCTCTGCGGACAGCCTACTTCCTCCTCTCTCTCTCTGCCTCTCTGCCTACTTGTGATCTCTGTCTGTCAAATAAATAAATAAAATCTTAAAAAAAAAAAGGAGGTACTATTGGAGGATCTAAAGTATAAAGGGGAGGCTGCATATTTTACTTTGACCTTATTACCATAGAAAGGAAAAGCTTACATAAAAATGACTTGTCAGTAACTTTCTGCTTTCTGAAGATAGATGGTTATCCAAGTAAGTTCTGGCTACTAGGCAATGGAGAAATTCTTTCGGTAGAAGTCTGCTGGCAATTTTAGGGAGCACCTGCTGCAATAGTGGCTTATAAATGTTTTAAAGCCAAGGGTCGGAAAGGTGACGGTGAGAACGGGGGTTCACAGGACAGGGGGGCCAGCGGGCGCCGCCATACTGTGAGAGGCTACACTGCCCAGTGGAAGGCCGGGTCGCAGGCCCCTGGCTTGCCCAGTGCCTGCAGTCCACCTTTGCCCCTTGTTGGCTTTGCTCTTCAGGATATCCCTTCTCCCAGCCTCTGGTCTGGAGTTGTTCCTGAGCCTTTTGTTAAACAGTTGAAGAACTGAAAACAATGGTTCTGAATAGGGGTGAGTGTGTGTGTGAGAGAGAGAGAAAGAGGGAGAGGGAGAGAGAGAGACTGTGAGCATACATATGACTGTGGATGGCTGCAGTCCACCTGTTATCCTCATTTGTGTTGGGGTTGCTGCATGGAAAACCAAAACAGAACAAATCCTCCCCTGAGGATTTCATTGTTGGGTAAAGGGCTAAGAACAATCAAATCTTGGTTCAGACTTTGAGGTGGTGTGACACTGACAGCTGTGTCCTATTAAGGATCCACGTTTAGCAGTTTGGTAGCAGTTAAATGTCACTGGAATGTTTGTGCCTTTGGTTTGTAATTTCACAGATGTCTCCAACTTTCCAGAGTGAATGTATAAAATCTAAGTCATTCTTTGACATGTGAATCAGGATTCCATGGAAGGAAATGTACTTTTACTTTCTGGAATTAACTTGGCAATTTAAAAGTTGAGCTGTGATAGCTTTAATCCTTTCTTTGTGTTTTGAAAAATTTATTTCTGTAGGAAAAAATTGTAGAATGTCACTTTAGCTTTTGAAAGGACAGTGATTAATGTATTGTCTACCCAGGTCATTCTTCAGAATTTGACCAGTGGAATTTACTAACAGTGTCTTTTCATCAATGCTCAAGTGGGGAGAGGTGGAGCGATGCATTCAGATTTTTGCAAAATAACACTAAATTATTCAGCTTTTCAGTCTCTTCTATAAGTAAATAGAGAAGGCCACAGCATTCACTTGATGCTTTTCCTAAGTATAGCCCCCCAAAGGGGGAAATAAGCCCTAAGGAGATGAAGTCTTGTATTTCCTTACCCGAATTTTGGAAAGGAGAGAGAGAGACACCAGGGAGGAAAAAATCCATGTACATATGGAATGTTTAAGATTTTCTTTTTCCCTCTGATATTCTCTCTCCAGTGTTATCACTAATGAGTTATGGTGATGGGATGGAAGGTTGACTTGTTTTCCCTTTGATAAAAGCAACTGATCAGAACTTGAGAGGGTGTCCTGTGGCCTTAAGAGTGGATCCTTTTTTACTCTGTAGCACTCCAGCTGAGTTGAACAGTCATTATGGGGGGTACCCTCAGTAATTTGGCCTTTATCAAATGCAGCAAGATTTTCATAGGACATGTGGAGAATTGGAGACACAAGGAATAAAGATATGACAGGTTCAGATTATTTCAGAGTGAGAGATGTTGCTTTAAGTAATTATTATTTACAACATTTGTGTCCCCTGATTACTTAAATATGTTTGGAGAGTAATGAAGAGGAAAATATGTGTGTAAATATGTATTTACCTATAGCAGGTAATATACTCTAGAGAATGTTCTGTGAAACTGGTATAACTTAGTATATGATCTAGATCATCTGGTGTATGATTTAGATACTACAGATCCCTTTCTTCTGATTATGGAGACATTAAAAAGTTCTGTTGTCTGAGGGCTTCATTGGTGAGAGACACATACTTAGTGTAGTGTTTCAATTTCAAGGTACTGGATCAAATTTAACAGTTTCGTCATACATTTTTAGTTAACATTTTCCCTTTTTAAAAATAATAAACCAATTAGAGTCAACTTTTTGTGTAGTCTAGTATGTCCCAAGCATCAGATAATGGAATATTTTTATTTCATTGCTTTATTCTCTGGAGAACAAAATCGTCACACCGAGTGATGACCCAGTCTGTTAATGACAGAAAGCACATGACTAGGCAGTCTCAGAAGGGGAAATGTGTTCTGTACACAGAACAGAAAACAGCTTTGCCTATGTCATGACGGACTTGTTTAGCTTATACTCTTCGAAGAGACGTAGTAATTGCTTTTCCCTCTGTGGAAATAGTCTTTCAAAATAGGTAATAATTCTCAGAAGGTCTCTGTAATTCTGATGTTCTAGAGTTCTTGGTAATGTGAATTGGTGATTTGCTCTCATCTCTTTGTTTAATAGCGATGGAGGACAAATCTACTTCATGAATTACAACTGCTAACTTTTAAGCTCTAATTAATATCTAATTTATTTATTTTTTTAAAAAAGATTTTATTTATTTATTTAATTGACAGACAGAGATCACAAGTAGGCAGAGAGGCAGGCAGAGAGAGAGAGGAGGAAGCAGGCTCCCCGCTGAGCAGAGAGCCTGATGTGGGGCTCGATCCCACGACCCTGGGATCATGACCTGAGCCGAAGGCAGAGGCTTTAACCCACTCAGCCACCCAGGCGCCCCTCTAATATCTAATTTATAAACACATGTTGGAATATTGGTTTTCTGTTACCTGTTACCATTTTTTGGTCAGGTATTTTGAAATTCATCTTTGCAGTCACCAAATAAATATACTAGATGGGGGATGTTTTGAATTTTGCTTAGGCACTTATGATGAAAGTTATGGCGCAGGATTTGCACTTTGCATTCCTTGAAAATATTTCAAGTCTGGTAGTTTGAATAAACTATTTAAATTGGGTATCAGATGAAACTTGAATTGAATATTGTAAGACTTGGAATATTGTAAGACTCTTGGAAACATGCATAAATACTTTCTAGAGAATTCTTTTTTAAATTTTTTGGGAGGAAATCAAACTCATAGTCATTGTTAAATCTCTAATTCCTAGCTTAGGAGCTCACTATGTTTTGTTGCATGAATGGTTCTTTTTAGAGTAGGGGGGCCTAATAAGTTGAAGTTCCCAATTGGGGAACTATCTTCAGGCAGTGTTGCCTTTTTTTTCCCCCTAAAATAACGATTTATTTATTTATTAAAGAGAGAGAGAACAAGTAGGAGGGGCAGAGGGAGAGAGAATCTCAAGCAGACTCCACGCTGAGTGTGGAGCTCAGCTTGGGGCTTGATGTCAGGACCTGGAGATCACTACCTGAGCTGAAACAGAGTCAGATGCTTAACCCACTGCACCACTCAGGCGCTCCTAGGCAGTGTGGGTTTTAAATGCATATTTACCTAGGAAGTTACATGCACACACAGCTTTATAAACTGTTATAGTGAAAAAATCATCACAGTTTCTTTACATGCTTTGCTGGTGTGATGCAGAAAGTGTTGATCATTATAGGGCATGAAAACTGAAGAATGATTAAAGGTCCCTTATTTAAAAAATACGAACAAGCTGCTATTGGGATCAGAGCTTCAACCGTACAAGTATTTTCATTTTTGCTGATGTAATGTCCTCATAAGCTCTTAGGAGTGATGCTAGTCTGTTGCTGTGACCTTTGGCTCTTGGAGGCACTATTAAATAATCATGGCTGATTCACCATTGGCCCTGTATCTTTTTGGTTAACATTAGCATCTCTGCAGGTTTGTGAGGTAATGGGTAATAACTGTTTGACTTGCTAGCTGTAGTCCGCAGAGCCCAATCTGCTGTGTCCCTGCGGGAGCTATAGCAGTTATGTTGGGGCCTGGCCCGGGGAAATGGAAGCTTATGTGCTTTATTGTCAGCTTCTGCTGTATTAAAATACATACTTGGATGGGAGTCTTGATGATGGGCCTTGCTATTTTGGTTAAGTGCATTTCAGATTTAAAGGAATCCATTACACCTAATGGTGCCGGCTTGCAGGAAGAAGAGAAAAAAATTTCACACCCAACGCTGATATAGACAGGAAGTTTAATTTTATTATATTTGGTTTTCATCAGATACTTTCCTTTATTAGGAAAACATGTATTTTTCCCATGTATTTTGTCTAGACCATACCCAGCATGTACTTGGAATGAGGGATATAAAAGTGGTAAGAATTCTGGTATTTGAGCTCATATAATGTCAGACAATGAGCTAAGTAGGTATAACAATGACAGAGTAATTTGAAGACCGGTTATGTGTATTATTGAAGTACCTAGAGGACTTTATAGTAAAGGGAGAACTTTGGGAAGGACTGATGGATTGGATCGGAAAGCGGGGGCAGAAGAACGGGGGTAGAACAGCCATCACTGCTAAGACTGGGGTGACTGCAGAGGGGCCAGCCTTACCAGAGGAACAGGCAGAGGGCCCCTCCTACCAGCTAGAGGAACTGAAATCTGACCTGAAAGACAGACAGCAGGGGCCCCTTGTAGCTGCTAAGTGGTGGCAAGATGAAAATAACATTTGAAAAGATGAATGGGCTTTGGCAGAGGTGTGCAGGGTGATGTGTGGGAGAGGCCTGAGCTGGTGTTGTACACCAGGAGAGACAAGGTCTCATGCACACTGGCTTCCCTCACCGTGCGACATTTATGTTGTTCAATTCACTTGAGCCCACAGTGTGAACCTCTCTGCCTTACAGATACAGATTCGATTTGTCAGTCAGTATCCTGCTAATCATGGGGCTTGGAGAGGCCGAATTGTGCCCTTCCTGCTCCCCCACTGTGCAAGAAGACCAAGAGTCAAAAACTCAGCTCTCCTAGGCAAGTAAAGAATCTTTAAAAGACATGGTGCGTCTAAGGGATTGGGGTGCAGTTTATTAACTCAGAGTAGGAAATGCAGTGAATGGGCAAGAGGAACATATGCATCACCATGTCTGGTTCTGCTTCGTGGCCACATGACCCATTGGCAGGAGGTGATTTGCGAGGCCGGGTTCTAAACTGGAAAGTCGGTTGTAATGCTTAAGAGAAAGCTTGTGAATAGTTCATTGCTATTTTTTTGAATCTGTTGTCTGCCTCTAGTTGGGCTTGGTGCTTTGTCCTGTTGATAGAGCATCAACAAATGGACGCGGTCCCTGCCCTCCTGTATCCTCACCGACAACCAGTCAGTCTGATCACATGCTCTCTCCCTCTGAATTTACCTCCTCTCTTTCCTCACTGCTGGCCACTCTTAAAACTGACAAACTTTCCTTAAGTCCTTTTATTAACTTCAGTCATTGTGCCTCAAGTCTTAGTGGCGTAGGGGCCATCGGGCACTTTTAGGTGATTGTGCATGGCTTTGCTTTGATCCACTTTGTGATGATTTTTCTGTGCTATTGGAGGATAATCTTATATTTAGGCTTCCTTTTGCCTCCATGAACCATGTGCAGTTTGAAATAGAGCTAGATTGCCAGCAGGGAAGTAAACCAGGAGACCAGCTCATGGGTTCCACTTCTATTTCATGATATTCTGGCTCTGAACTTACCTTGCTTGCTTGTACAGTATTTCCATGCCTTAAGGGGCTCGCAGTAGAGAGTTTGCTGTGGAAATAAAGACAAAGGGATGTATCTACCACCTTTTGCAAAGAACAAGTGACAGATTCTAGTTAAGACAAACATGCATGAAGGAGAAGAAGGAATTCGAGGTAACTCAGATGTGAAAGCCCAAAGGGAAGGTAGTTTTGTGGGGGAGATGATTGATTTTTTTTTCCAAAGATTTTATCTGAGAGAGAGCGCTCGTGCACATGGGCAGCAGGAAGGGTCTGAGGGAGGGAGAGAAGCAAAATCCAGGGAGCCTGACGAGGGGCTTGACCTGAGCCAAAGGCAGAGACTAAACCGACTGAGCCAAACAGGTGCCCCAAGATGACTGATTATTGATAGATTATCTAAGTGGAGATGATTAGGGGTCAGTGATTTGATACTGTGACTTTGGTGATTGATTAAGGCCAGAAATGTACATTGGGATAGTCTACACTAGGATTAATGACTATCTGATCTTGAACAAGTGTGCTTAAAAGGTAATAATTCATTCCTTAAGGTATTGAGGATGTTGATATAGTGATTAATAATAAAATACTTAACACTCTGGTCTTATCTTAAGTACTTTTATATGCACTATCTCATTTAATCTTCAAAACAAGTTAGGAATTGGATCCCCATATCCCTGGCATAGGGGAGGGGGGCAAGCAGGTTGCGAGAGGCCCCTGAGATCACATACTTACCAAGGGTGCAGTTGGGACTTGGAGCATTTGAGTGTTGAGTTTACACTGTTTACCACCGCATGGCATTGCCTCTCCATTAGATAACTTATACGCAAGCAATAAAAAAAAACATATGGCTTAAAAAAACCAAAACGAACTTGAAATAAACAGGGTAGAATGAGGGCTTCCAGTGGGGAAGGAAATGGGATGGACTGAATTCTGGGATGAAACCCATAGAGAATGGGGACTACAGGGGAAGTGCATTAGGAAACAGAGGGAGGGAGATGGCTTTGACTCCAAATAGAGGTGTGTTAAGTAAAAGGTTCGTTATTTTTTTTTTATTACTATTTTTTTTAAGGTTCGTTATTCTTAATTATAAGCTGAGAATGTAAGTAGAAGATAGGAACTGAGAATCCTACAGGCTGGCTTTTTCCTCTTCCTCAGGTCTCACCTTAAATATCCCTTCCTCGGGGCGCCTGGGTGGCTCAGTGGATTAAGCCGCTGCCTTCGGCTCGGGTCCTGATCTCAGGGTCCTGGGATCGAGCCCCACGTCAGGCTCTCTGCTCCGCGGGGAGCCTGCTTCCTCCTCTCTGCCTGCCTCTCTGCCTACTTGTGATCTCTGCCTGTCAAATAAATAAATAAAATCTTAAATATCCCTTCCTCAAGAGAAGCCCTGAAATTAATTGGGATGGGATAGTATAGATCCATGACTATCCAGTGCTAAGTATGATTTCTAGTGCAGAGTAGGCCCTTGACATCTTCTAAATAAAAGTGTGGCAGGAGTCCTTCGGGATATAAATAAGACGTGGTCTTGGCCCTTGGAGACCACTTGTTCTCGTTGGGGGACTTGATTGTTCAGACATCAATGAATTGTTCTGTGCTAATGAGTAGCTCTCATCGTTGCCATGAGTGCTTGGCTCGTGGTCCTCCTTATTCACCGTCTGCCACATGTTATGCTAGGACAGAAATAGGAACCTCTGGAGCAGGGGAGTTTTAGTAGTGCCTTGGCCTGGATGTGAGGCCCTTTTGAGCACACACCCCTCCTTCCTGGCCTCTCTGCCCTCATTTCCCACCAATCTCAACCATAAACCCTACACTTCAGTGATACCAAATTACCGATTATGCATTTTCCTCGTGAATATGCCTTATTGTTCTACGGCCGGGGCTTGTGTTATCTGTTAGTCCCTCTGCCTGTTTTTCCTTTTCCTCATCTGTCAAACTTCTACTGAGCTTCCAAGTTGGAAAGATGGTCATCCTTCTAGTGAGCTTTGCTGGCACTGCCCTCCTGCCAGAAGCAGTTCCTTCCTTCCTATGTGATTCTGCTCATGCCCTAGAACTTTCGTATTGCTTCACAATTCTGTGTTTGCATCGAGTAGCAACAGTGATGGGGATTGCTTCGAGAACGTGGGCCCTGTTCGGGAAGGTGGGAACCTCCTTTCCCAGGTTAGCCCCGGGCCTGAGTTATAGGGAGGCTTCCACAAAAAGATCCTGAAGGCGTTAAATAATAATGGCTGCCTGCCAATTATAAACTGGCAGGTTTCTCCAATATTTGTTTTTAAAAAGGTTTATTTATTTGATATGAAAAGGAAGTTAAATACTCCTGTAGATATCGAGTTCTTTTCAGGAAAGGGAATTTTGTATTTGTAACCAGTGAAAACTTTGGCTTACTAAAGGTTAGATGGAACTAATTTTAGAGGGAGAGCAGGAAAAGAAATACATAGTAAAGTTGTTTACATCCTTCAAATGATTTTTTGGTCATTGTGATTGTATAATAAACTTTTAGGGTAGCAGGTAAAATAATGAACTCTTTCAAGTGTTTGATTTACTGCTTAGTTAATTATATATGCATATTAAAATGATAGTATATCATGTATGAATAGGGAAGGATTGCTTTTGTCATTCTTTCATTTTATGAAACTTTCTGTATAAAACTTTTTAAAGATTTTATTTATTTGGCAGAGAGAGAGAGAGAGCACAAGTAGGGAGAGCGGCAGAGGGAGAGGGAGAAGCAGACACCCCGCATAGCATAGAGCCAGATGCGGGGCTCGATCCCAGAACCCTGAGATCATGACCTGAGTGGAAGGCAGTTGTTTAACCAACTGAGCCTCCCAGGTGCCCCTGTATAAAACTTTTTATCTAACATAGTTTTCTAGAACATAACCTTTTTCATTTCCCTTTAACTTGTTTGAGATTAAGTGCTTTTTTACTCATTTATTCAACAAATACGTGTCAGTGCCAAACAACATTGTAGGTAATGGGAATAGAATGATTTACAAAACAGACAAAAAAAATCCTCTTTTCATGCAACTCATGTTCTAGAGTTGAATAAGATATGATGATGTCACAAGAATTTTATCCATAGACATATTTGGTTACTTAATTATCTGTGATAGCCACAAGAACTTAGCCTTATAGAATCCAATTTTTAACAGATTTTTAAAAGGCTTTTATATGATATTTATTTATTTATTATTTTTAGAAAAGATTTATGTATTTATTTTAGAAAGAGAGAGAGCACAAGCAGGAGGGACAGAGGGAGGGGGAGAGAGAATCTCAAGCAGACACCCCCACTGAGTATGGAGCCAGACATGGGCCTCGATCTCATGCCCCAAGAGTATGACTTGAGCCAAAACCAAGAGTCAGTTGCTTAATTGCCTGCGCCACCCAGGTGCCCGTATATGATATTATTTATAACTAGAAGAAAATATCCCCTAGGAACAAAAGCTGATAATGGTGATTACATTATTCTTACAATGGCAGCTAACACAGATTGCTCACCACATACAGATATTGTAATACAACAAGAACATTTCAATTTATTTAAAGCACACACTCAACTTATGAGATCAGCGCTATCAGTGATTTTCATTTTGAAGCTGAGGAAACAGAGGAAGGGAGATTAAATCACTTGCATGGCAGCTAATTGATTGAGTCAGGCTTTGAACACAAGCATGTCAGTAATTTATTAAGAAAAAAAACCAAAGCAATTAAGAGACTATTCCCTTTGATGAGAGACCACAAAGATCGGAATATAAAGCAGATGGAGAATGATCTATAGGAGATGGTAAAAAGCATGGAGTATTTAAGTGGTATATAGTGCAGTAATCAGGATCGCCACTGGAGCCAGAATGCCTGGGTTTAGCCGTCATGTGCCTTGCTTTCATCATCCCTGAAATGGGAACCAGGGTAATGCCTATTTCATAGGGTTTTTGTAAGGATTAAATTAACATATGCAAGAACTCTTAGCAGAATACATAGGAAGTATTCAGCAAGTGTTAGCTGATACTCATACTATTTTTGTTACTATTGCCATTTTTCTTTAAAGATCTTATTTAGAAAGAGAGGGAGGGAGAGAGCACAAGCAGGGAGAACGGCAGGCAGAGGGAGAGGGAGAAGCAGGCTTCCCGCTGAGCAGAGAGCCAGATTCGAGGCTCAATCCCAGGACCCCAGGGTCATGACCTGAGTCGAAGGCAGATGCTTAACCAGCTGAGCTACCCAGGTGCCCCACCATTTTATTTATTTATTTTTTTAAGGAGGATTCCCTCTTTCCTGAGGTTCTGCTTGTTTTTTCTTTTTTAGAAAAATTGTTCCCATATATTTGGGTGTATATGTTCCTTAGTTTCCTAATTGATTTTTCTGTTTTGTATCAGTTGGTGTTTTTGGCACAGATTTTGCCCAGGAGGGTTTTGGAATGTGGTTCTCTGAGTCTCTACAGGGTTTTTAGGTATTTTTCAGTAATTCTTATTTGCTGTGGTTTTTACCAGATAGCCAGACCACCATCACATTACATAGGAAGTCCTCCAATCTTAAGACGATGCTTGCTGAAATGATATTCTTCTGGGTGAGTCATTGTGGCAGGATTCCAGCACTCACTAAACCCTGTGAAGAAGCAACGAAAAAGGGAGGAGTAAGAGTGAGCTTAAGAATTGTTCGCAGCAAAGTGAGTGAAGTGCTGGGCATTATGGGAAATCCCATCAGTAAAATGCACAACTTTGATTATAATCAGCAGTGATGGACTTTCTGGTTTGGAGCCCAAGTTGTTGATTGGCATCTCTTACTAAATATACTGTAGATATTTATCATGGAAAATCAATTCACTGGTCTCGTTACTGTCATTTCATTCAGTTGTGGATCACTCCAGTGTTGGTAGCATCTTGGAATGTGTGTAATAGAAAGGGATAGGAAACCATTTTGGGTCAAGGAGAGTATGCATGCTAGAATTAGATTATTTAGAACACAGTGACAAGGAGAACGCTACATAGCAAAAGTTGAGAGAGGCTGCAGGAACGGTAACCGGACATTCCTAGCTTTATTTTATTTATTTTACTTAAAGTAAACCCTGCCTTCATTGTGGGGTTCAAACTCACAACCCTGAGATCAAGAGTACCATGTTCTACCCATTGAGCCAGGCAGGTGCCCTGACATTCATAGCTTCAGATGTCAAATGAAAAAAAAAAAAAAAGAAATGAACATTACATTTAAGACAATAGAAAGAGGGACACCTGGGTGGCTCAGTTGGTTAAGCGGCTGCCTTTGGCTCCGGTCATGATCCCAGCGTCCTGGGATGAGTCCCACATTGGGCTCCTTGCTCGGCAGGGAGCCTGCTTCTCCCTCTGCCTCTGCCTGCCACTCTGCCTGTGCTCGCTCTCTCTCTCTCTTTAACAAATAAATAAATAAAATCTAAAAAAAAAAAAAAGACAATAGAAAGAGATCCAGTAAATGAGCCCCAGTAAATAAGGAAGAGGAAGTCAATGTAAAATATAAATGGTATCTAAGAGCTAATTTTGTGTTGGGGGGAGGAGGAGGGATGAGAAGTCACTCAATAAAGGATAAGCCTGTAGCTGTTTTAGCTAGGGAAAAAAGAATGTGAAGAAAATTGTATAGCCTTAGATCAGGAGACATTGTGAAGATATAACTGTGGTAATAATTTAGAAATTAATCAGCAAAGTAGAAACATTCCCAGGAAAATATCAGTGCTTACCTTCAAAAGACATAGAAAATCTAAGAAGTTAATAATCATAGAAAAGATGAAAAAATGTGAGTTACTGGGCCTCAATTATAGGAAAGTGTTTTTATACTACCATGGAATAGAATAGTCCTTTACTGTTCCAGAATATAGAACTGTACTAAAGCATTGTTTTTAAAATTTGAAGGCCAACATAACCCTGATAATAGTTACTGGTCAGTTTAGTTGGGGGGGAAAAAAAAGAAAAGAAAATTATAGGCTAATGTCACTCATAAATAAATATATAAAGACCCAGTAAACCACCCCCCACCCCCCAAGTCTATTATAACCAAATGGAATTCACTTTAAGAATGTAGGAATAGGGGCGCCTGAGTGGCTCAGTGGGTTAAGCCTCTGCCTTTGTCTCGGGTCATGATCTCAGGGTCCTGGGATTGAGCCCCGCATCGGGCTCTCTGCTCCACGGGGAGCCTGCGTCCTTTCTTCTCCCTCTGCCTGCCTCTCTGCCAACTTGTGATCTCTGTCTGTCAAATAAATAAATAAAATCTTTAAAAAAAAAAAAGAATGTAGGAATGAGGGTCACCTGGGTGGCTCAGTCAGTTAAGGGTCTGCCTTTGGCTCAGGTCATGATCCTGTGGTTCTGGGATCGAGTTCCAATTCTAGTTCCCTGCTAAGCAGGGAACCTGCTTCTCCCTCTGCTCCTTCCCACAGCTTATGCTCTCTCTTTCTCTCTTGCTCTGCTCTCTCTCTTTCAAATAAATAAAGAAAATTTTAAAAAAAGAGTATAAGAATAATACACAATTTCAGATTCCTTTAATAGATTTTATCATTGCTAGATGAGCCATTTAATGAAATTTCAATATTCATGAAAATGCTAACTAAATTAGGAATGCATATAATTATTTAATATGCTAAATAATGTTTTTTCAAAATAGTATCTAATGTTATACTTAACATATGATAATATATTCTTAAGGTCAAAATAATACTACTTTTTGTCATTTTTATTTGGTTCTTGAAATTTGTCAATACAGTGTGACAAGAAATGAGCATTAAGTATTGGAGAGAAGGAATGAAAATTATTTTTTCATAGTTATAGAATATTCTGAGTGCAAAACCCAAGTGAATCACGGGATAGCCAATTAGGAGTGCTATGTAAAGATCTTATTTCTAGTTCCTAATAGTGTAGAAATTCTGTTTCCTAGGAACAAATCTAATATGATGTCTAATCTTTGTGGATAAATTATGGAACATCCAAGGATGTAAAAGAAGGACCTATTAAATGGGAAGCTGTTCATTGTTGGGAATGCTTAATATTGCAAAGATACCAGTTTCCCTTAGAAAAATCTATAATTTCAGTGAAAATCCACTCAAAATCCAAAGCAGTTTCATCCTAAAATTCATATGTAAATGAACATGTGTTCAGGAAGAGCCAAAATAATTTTGAAGAACAAGTTGGAAAGACTTGCTCTACCATACATATCAAAGTTACTAAAACGTTGTGGCAAGGAAAGGTAATTAGACCAGTGAACCTGATATAAACAAATATAAGCCCAGAAACTTAATATAAGCCAAAATAAGGAAACTCGTTATAAAGGTAGTGGTCTAAATCAGTAGGGAAAGGTGAACTATTAAAGAAGTCAGGTCAACATCCATAGATTGTCCATATGGGGAAAAAAATGAAATTTCATTCCCCACTTCATACCATATGCAAAAATTCATGATAGATGCATAACAGAGTTAAGCACAGAAAGCCGATCTTTAAAATTTTTAGATGAAAATATGAGCATTGTTGGGAAGTAGGAACACAGATAATACAAATGATGAAGAAAAAGATTGAGAAATTTGACCCTTAAACTTCCATACAAGAAAATGTACTACACTGGAAAGAAAAGGGTTAGACTGATGGAAGATGTAAGACATTGTTAGTTGCCTTCCTTTCTTTACAGACACAGCCCTATTTTGTACCCATTTAAAAATGACCAGCTGTTTCCTTTGATGTCCTTCAGGGGTTGTGTGTAATAAGAGGTAAGCAAAGAATTCCTGGAAAAGTTTGCTTTCTGAATATGGGGTCTGGTCTTTGTCTTTCCTGTTTCCCCTCTTGCCTGGAATGGGTATCAAGTTTAGAGCTGCAGCAGCTTTGTTGCAATGGAGAAGTTGAAGCTACATGTTCAAGATGGCGGGGCAGGAGGATAGAAGACTAGCTCCGTGATGATATTCTTGACTAGAGAGGCATCAGCTGTGAATCACCTACACCTGTACTTGTAGTCAGACGAGAAAAATGACCTTGGTCTAGTCTAGTCTTTATAGATGGCTTCCTTTCTTTTCTTTCTTTCAAGATTTTATTTATTTGACAAACAGAGATCACAAGTAGGCAGAGAGGCAAGCAGAGAGAGAGAGGAGGAAGCAGGCTCCCCACTGAGCAGAGAGCCCAATGCAGGGCTTGATCCCAGGACCCTAGGATCATGACTTGAGCCGAAGGCAGAGGCTTTAACCCACTGAGCCACCCAGGCGCCCCTGTAGGTGGCTTTTCAAGGGAGTACTACTAACAACAGCCCATATCCTATAAGGATTCAAACCCAGATTATATGAACAGCTCCTATAAATCAATAAGAAAGACAACCTAATAGAAAAATTGAGGATAATTGTAGGCAGTTCATAGAACTAGAAACCCAAATGGTCAGTAAGCTTATTAATCTCATTAATACTTAGGAAATTCCAGTTAAAAGAGACTTTTCCATAACCCTCATGATATGAATCTAAAAATATCAAGTGTTGAGGAAGATGTAGAGAAGTTGTTATTTGTATTCACTTTTGGTGAGAATAGAAATTGATACAAGCATTGTGGAGAACATTTTGGCAGTAATGGGTAACACTGACCGTGCCTCACTAGCCAGCATTCCACTAGATAACATATTCTAGAGACTTTTGTGTCTCTGCATGGAGACGTGGATGCAGTGGTCATTGAGGTATCTTAATAGCAAGATAGTGGAAACATTCTGTCTTTCAGTGGGGAAAAAGAAAGTTTATTTTATATTTAGGAGTTAAAAAGAATAACCTACATGTATGAACTACAAAGAGCTACACATAGAGCATAGATAAATCTGAAAAAACTCAATCTTGAACTCCAAATGCAGAAGACTATGAATGTGGGGATACAAAATATGAAAGCGACATTGAAGCTATGTAAAACAATGTCATCAGCTACAGCCACTGAGAGAGATAAGCACCTAAATAAGCAAATATTTCTACTTATCACTGAATTTTCTGGAAGCCTAAAAGTTGATTTTTAAAATCCGGCCAATATTAGTTTACTGCCTGTTTTATTCCCAACAGTGTCTTATTTACTGGGGATGTTAAAACAAGAGTTGCTCTTTGAGCAAGTGTTATAATATTGAATTTTTTCTTTTAAAGATTTTATTTGTCAGAGAGAGAGAGAACAAGCAGGGAGAGCAGCAGGCAGAGCAGGCAGAGGGAGAAGCAGGCTCCCTGCTGAGCAGGGAGTCCGATACAGGACTCTATCCCAAGACCCTGGAATCATGACCTGAGCCAAGGGCAGACGCTTAATGGACTCAGCCACCCAGGCGTCCCTATAATGTTAAATTTTTAAAGCACTTAAGAAAAATACTCATGTATAGCTTCATTTAATTATTCTAATTACTTTCTGAGATAATACACATGTAGGATTTTTATTCTTATTCAAATTAAGTACCAGTAATTGGACTTAACATTCTGATTTCTAGTTCTTTTTATAGTAGTTTTATGACTTTTTCCAGCGAACAATTTAATGTGTAGGTATACTTCACTTATGCAACAGAAAAAGTGATATTTTAAATAAAATTGCAGTGGCTGTCTAATTTGAGTGATCCAACGGTGAGTCTTTTTTGTTTGTATTTCAAGTAGATGACTTTACTGATTTATTGCCTTTTTGGTTTTCAGGGACAAGGGGTGGGAGATGGGGTGCGTGGAGTGAACACAGTTCTTCAACCTTGGTGTGCACAAGAATCATCCAGTGAATTTATAACAAACACACATTCTCTAATTACCACCCCCCTACCCCCCCCCCCCCCTTATTCTAACCTTTCTCTTTCTCTTCGTTACTAGACTGGTTTATTAAGGGCTGTGAGCTTGTTCATTTTGGTGTTCTCCAGAGTGAACAGTCTGGTGGTGGTATGTGTTTATGAAGAACTTTCTGGAAGTGACTACCTGGGCACAATTAGTACTGTATTGTGGCTAGAAAAGCCTAGGAAGGATATAATTTAATTCATTTATTTATGTTTTAGGAAAGATTTTAATACTGTGTCCTGAAATTGGTTTTCTGTTAAACTCTTAAGCATCATTTTCAGACATTCTTCTCATATCATTTAAAGACACAATTCTAAAATTCCAGGGAAGGATTTCACTGGAAAAGACGCAGCAGAAAATAAGAGTAAATAGAGAAGAATCCTATTATCTCACACAAGTATGCTAAGACAGCTGGGAAGTGAACAGTTTTCCTTGTAGAGGAGTTCTTCTCTAGCACAAGCTACTGCGAATCCTTCAGGCAGCAACACAGAAAACTTCTTACCCTTTTCAGCACACGGATGGAGACGACTTGAGCTGGACCCTATCCTCATGTAACTGCTGGCTTGATTGAAGCCACATGGGTGGGCATTTTCATTTAGACCCACGAAGGGCCTCCGGTGCCCTTGCCATCTATAAATAAAGTAAACCACACAGAGAACAAAAACAAAAACAAGCAAACAAAACACCCTGGACACATTCATTATTTGTAAACATAGATGCAAACATAACCCATTTGGTAACAAATACATCCGGGTCTTGTGCGCTCTCTGTTCCTTTACCCTCAGCCCTGTGTTTGTTTTTTTTTTTTAAATATAGTAACTGTACAGTAAATCCTAATTGAATATGGGGTGGAAGTGGGATGAGAACTGACAGAAATCAGTGCCTGTGTCTACCTTTTCCATCCTTTCTGCTGTTTTGAGAGGTCCAGTCATCGTTTAGGATGGGTTTTCAAAGAATAAGTAATTGAAACGTGGAACAGTAGGGAAGAGACTCCTTAGTTGCCTATTTGGCTCAAATCTGATGTAAATTTTGCCAAGCTAATTTTTTTCTAACATGGGCCAGAAAACCCATGTGTTTGAACTTGGGTGCTTTGACTTTTCATGGCAGACCTCTGGATAACCTTGGTTGGGGCAGCTGTTCTCCTGGTGCTGTTTACTTACTCGAAAGGAAGTCGTGCGAAGATGGGGACAGTGAACTCGGGACGGGCTCTTTCTGTTTCTTTGGTGACTGTCTTAGGGGCTGTTTCACACTAGCACACACACTACCTCCTCCCTATGCAGTAAACCCCCAGCAAGGAGGCCATGTCTTCCTGTTAATATAATATTAACAATTTTATGTCCTTTGAAGATGCTGATAAGCTGATAAACCATACTGTGAAATCTCTTTGATATTCTGCTTTGCTTGTGGAGATGGTTTGCTTTATTATCAGTTAAGGCAAGCAGTGAATGAAAGCATGTTTGCAATTAGCACTTGCCTCATGTGCCGTCAATCTATTTAAACTGGGATGATTACCGAAAATAAACAAGGTGTGCCTCTTGTACTTAGATACAGGCAAGTCTGGTCTCTACCTACTAGACAGGTAAGAATTTTCCTTTGAGTTTTAAATTGGGATTCCTCGGTTTGCCCCCCCCCCCCCAGTATAATCTATGGGATCTATTTTACAATAGTAATCTATTTACAACAGTAATTGAGTGTATCTTCGAAAAGGAGTTCTGAACTTGAACATATTTTTAAGGTGCTGTTAATGTTGGACTCTGAAAAATATTCTTTAGATTATCTTTTATTAAATCAAAGTAATAGGTGTGTGTGATTGAATCCAGGTTCCTTTGCTTCTCATTTTGGTCTTTGTGGTTTCTGGATGGTTTTGGATATTGTACCCTTCTGGAGAAGTTGCCTCTGTGTCATATTGGAACTTATTCGAGGTTGCAAGTCACTTTTGGAGACTGTAACCGTTCCCTGGAAAATACTGGGCTGATTTTTCTTTTTCAGTCCGTGAATTGTGAGCTTGCTTCCCCAGATTGCCTTTTGGCATCTGCTTCACCCTGGGCAGGGTAATGTCCAGCTTTATTTGGTGAGTAACTGCAGATGCTTCTTGCCGTTCAGGCTTCTTTGTTACTGTTGTTGCTTTAAAATAAATACCCTGTCTGTGAAATTTTAGGCCAAATGGGATAAAAGGAATCCTGGTTTTCAAAGGTTCTTTAATTTTGCATTCAAAAGGCAATTTCAGCTTTACTGTTACAAATTAAGTGTCCCAGTTGTTGACGAACTTACCACCTCCTACCCTCCCCTCTGCTCACATATTTGAGGGAGAAACATACGGATAGATTTCTATGCCCGGATAAAAAGTTGAGAGAAACTTGCACTTCATCTGTGTGGTATGCCCAGATACCTGAAGATGGTGGAAAACCCCCAGATTCAAAGCGAACATTGGAGGTTATTATTTTATTTTAAATCGAAACCGATGTACCTTTTTTAACCTACTTATCTGAAACACGGCGAGTTGAGAATAGTGGGAAGCCAAGGACAATTAAGCGCAGGAAATGGCTTCACGTGTTGCCGATTGCATCCTGGACGAGCTGGATAAAACAGAAACAGCTGGAATGCCAAATGCCCTATAAATTCAGGGGCCGGTGTGACGTGTGGAGCACACTTCGTGAGCTGATTTCATGCAGAGCTTTGCCCACAGGTCTTCGGTGACTTGCATTCGGTTTTCTTCACAAAAATGCAAAATGTCTGGGGCCCTTTCGTATTGCTAAATGAAAAATGGTCTGCATTTGGCTCCATAAAGCAAGTAGCCTGGAGAGACGGGCCTGCCTAGAAATTGACTACATTTTTGTGGGAGAAAGGGTGAAAAGGGCAGTTTCCTGTGTTGCTGCCAAAAGGTCTGAACAATTTGTAGTAGCTTGTGGCTAGAAAACAACTTCTGTGAGGCAAAAACAGCAACTCCAGACTGGCTCCGGGTATGTGTGAGAAAATGCTCTTCTTTCCCACTTGATTGTTAGGCTTTGTAGAAAATTTAGAGCATGAACTTTGAAACTCAGCTGCTTAAAGCGGTGTTATTTTGGTTGATTTGGATAAAAACCTGGGGAACTAGGAGTTAGCACAAGCGGTACAGAATGTGGTACCTACAAACAAACCCCAGCGTTTATATTTTTTTGTAACTGTGGGCTTGAATGGTAATTGACAATTCTCCTGCCTCAGAGAAGTATTGGTAAATCTTGGCGTGTAGGGTATGTATTTTTACAGGAATTTTTTCCTCCTCCTTCTTCCCAGTTGACTTATTAGAAGTGTTTTCTTCATTTTGGCAGTGTGAGAAGTGTGTATATGAAACTATTGGTAATTGCCAGAGAGGTAGTACTGATGTCCTCCTACTGGTTAAGTCAGTTTACTTCCCCGGATGAGAGAAATCGCTTAGGCAGGGTAGTCACGTAACTAGAAGAACGGTTGGAGCCTGTCGGATCCGGAGTCTGGTCTGTGTGTTCCTAATTATTTTAAAATAGGTATGGTTTCAGATATCAGATATTCATTTTGTAGATTTAAAGTCTGTTAAAAGTTGTGGCAAGTCCCCCCCCCCCCCCCCGTAGAAGGGGCTTGGATATGTGGAATGAAGATAGACTTGATTCGCTTTTAAGATTTTCACTGATTTTTCCCAATTTTGGCTTCCATCGTTCTTGCACTAACTGTGGCTCAAATGTTCCAGACTTCACTTGACTTTTTTTGCTGTAGTTTTGATCTTTCTCGTCCGTTGGGGATATCTGTTAACTTTTTCCTTGAGAGGCAGACAATAACTGGTTAGGACCTAACCTTTTTCTTAACATTTTGCCCTGTTTGTTAATCTCACTTTCTTCTTTTTTGCGTATTTTAATAAACAGCCTGATGCTCAAAATCTAGTGTGGTTGTTTTCAACTGGGGAGGGGATAGGTGGGTGATTTTTTTTTTTTTTTCCTGTCCCCTCAGGGACATTTGGTTCTGTTTGGAGACCTTTGTGATTGCCATGACTTGAGGGTATGCTTCAGGCATCTACTGCACAGAGACTAGGGTTGCTGCTAAACATCTTACAATATTTGTTGTGGGGACCATGCCCCACAACAAAGAATTACCTGGCCAGGGAAGCCTGAGTGGCTCAGTGCGTTAAGCATCTGCTTTTGGCTCAGGTCATGATCCCAGGATCCTGGGATCAAGCCCCACATCAGGCTCCCTGTGCAGGGGGAGCCTGCTTTCCCTCTCCCACTCCCCCTGCTTGTGTTCCCCCTCTTGCTGTGTCGCTCTGTCAAATAAATAAATAAAATCTTAAAAAAAAAAATTACCTGGCCAAAAAGTCCATTGTGCAGAAGTTGAAAACCTTGATGTAGCTACCATAGGGCACAGACCAAATTTAATTTGTTAGAAGTGGTTTCTGTCTTCATGAGATTTTTTTTCATAGCAAAATCACTTCATGGTAACTAGGTAAGTTTTTATTTTCTATTTAAGAGGTGGAGGAAGAGGCTGTCCATCTGTCTGCTCACCCAGCCCTAAGCCAAATAACACAAGTTGACCTTACACTGGAGTGTCTTTCCGCTGCTTCCTACTCTACGGTCAGCCCCCATCCTGCCTTGGAAGAGATCACACCTTTGCAGTATTGCCTGCCATTATCTTAGTCACGATAAATGGACTGCCTGTTACCAGTGGTACATGAACTACCTCGGGTTGGGGTGGGAGAGAAGCAAAAGAATAAAAGGGATGCACACCAAAGTTTTGACTGGGCTGAAGGTCCAGGCGTGCCTCTCATAATGTTATCAAGTACCAGAGTATGTAGTTGTGAGTGCCCTATGCTGGTCCACACAACTATAGGCTTGACTGTTGATTCGTTTCATAAACTGAAAACTAAAATACAACGGATAAATGGAATTTCTAGATGAGCTTAAAAAGAAGAGATCTCTAGCTCCAGTGTTTATCAAATAACCAACACATTAGGGAAATTGACTGACTTTTGTATTTTATTACCTTGTGAGTTTTTGGGCCTCCTCTTTGTGATTTTGATTAAATGCTAAAAGTGGAAAGGAGCGAATCATAGCAATAGCTTGGCACTGCTGCAGGTGCATGGGATTCTCTGCCTTTCTTCTCTCCTTGAAACTTCAAAGATGGCTCCACCTTACCTCACTCCATAGACTGTTCTTAGGCTTTTTTTGTGGTGGTTTTTCTTACTAGCTTGCTTAATGTAGGTATTTCGTACAGTGAATTTGTAATCGTTTTCTCCGTGTGTCGCCTACTAGGTTATGATGTCCTAGCACAGTGCTGGGTGCATAGAGGCCTTTTAGTCCCTAGATGTTGAGTGACTGAATGGTGGAGGAGGAGGGGAAGCAAACAGTTCAGCAATCTTCAAAGGAGAAAACGGTAGGTGTTTGAAAGTCAGTGTGCTGGGGAAGGAGTGTAAGTAAGCGAAGGTAGGAATTGTTATATTAGCTGGACTGTTGTACACTCCCCCACCCCCGCATTCTGCATGACTGAGGCTGGTAGGCTAGCCCATGGCCTTGGCCACCTGTGGATGGCAGGTCCAAGTGGTGTCTGTGTCGTCTTCTGAGTTTCCTTCAAGCTTATTTATCTTCTTGCTGTAGAGGGCTTGTGTTCTGTACCTGTGCAGGAATATAATCTGCCTATTTGCCAGCAGTGTGATTTCTCAACTGAGAAGAGTTGTGTGTGTTCCCTCCCTCCAGGAAGAACTGTGTTTTAATGTGATGGAAACGATCCTTGGGGTCATGCGGTGATTTCCCTATAGCAGTGTACCTGTATAGTATGCTAAATTCTGGGCTTGACCTTTTAGGGCCTCCTTAGGCACATTGTTTCCTTAGCTTTCTTTCTCCTGGCCCTTGAATTCAAGAGATGCAGCCTCCTTTTACTCTGGGGTTTTTCTTATGTGCATTAGTGTCACCATTAGTGGCTTGGATTAGAGTCAATAGCAACTCTATAATGTGTGTGTCTTGTTTTTCTGTTGAATTATGTGAAAGCATTTATTAGAAGTTTTGGTTCAAAATAAAGATAATTATGGGAAAAACTTTCTTTCAGCAAAAGGCCCACTAACAGGGCATCTGCGCTTATTACTGTGGCCATGCCATTGGACTTGTCCCTTGCAAATTGAACATGGTTGATCGCACAGGTGTTTGCATGGTTGAACAAATTATATTTGGACAATACAGTGTTATGCCTGTCAGTGATTCGAGAGACAGCCTGGAGTTGCACAAGGACTACATTGGTAAGAGAACTAAAGAGAATATTGGCAAACATTTTCCAAAAAAGAAAAACACTTCTGAGTGTAAATACACTTTTTCTTTTATCCTTTAGTGGTGAAATGCTCTTAAACTTACTGGAAGTCAGCCTTATACTGCAAAGTCTTTTTTTAAGTCTAGTAACTTTTATTTATAACCTGAGATCGTTAAGCAATATCTGGTTTTCCTTATTGGAGAACAGCTGCATTTGGATTGTGGCTGAACCCATAGGAAGATCCAATTTCCAGTGTCTTATATTTTTTAGTCTATAGGGTTTTTTTTTGTGTTTTTTTTTTTTTTTTTAGTTTTTTTCCCAGGTGTGAAATCTGTGTCCAGGAGAGTGGAAGTGTAGGGTGGGTTGATGAGGGAACTGTCCTAGGATTTCTGGAGATATCTGAGTCCAGTTGAAGCCTGTGGCTGTGATTTTGAGAAAAATTATATAGCTATTTCTGTTTTGCTGCATGGGTGCAAATAAGTAAGGCCTGGGTTAGGTGGAATATGCAAACATGCTAGAGGAGAGAGGAGGTGGGGGTTAGGTCTATCATGGTGGCCTATGGGATCCAAGGTACCGAAGGAGGGTAATGAAGACCCAGCAGTGAGAAGTGGGAGGGGCACATGCTGCTCAGATCAAAGAATTGTTGGAGTTGGGGTTTGAGAGGGATTGAGCTAGAAAGATGGAAGATAATCAAAGGTCAAAAGTCAAAGGTCAAGACTGAGGAAATGAAGATAACGGTAACATGTCTAGGGCAGGATTTTTCAAGAAATCATTTTATTTATTTTTTATTTTTAAAATTTATAATTACAAAATATTTATTTTTTATTTTATTATTTTTTAAAGATTTTATTTGTTCATTTGACAGAGATCACAAGTAGACAGGGAGGAAGGCAGAGAGAGAGGGAGAAGCAGGCTCCCTGCCAAGCAGAGAGCCCCATGCGGGGCTCGATCCCAGGACCCCAAGATCACGACCTGAGCCCAAGGTAGAGGCCTAACCCACTGAGCCACCCAGGCACCCCTCAAGAAATCATTTTAAAAGCTTCTGCACAGAAAAGGAAACTGTCTACAAAACCAAGAGGCATCCCACGGAATAGAAGATACTTGCAAGTGACACTACAGATAAAGGGCTGGTATCTAAGATCCATAAAGAATTTCTCAAATTCAATACCCAAAAAACAAGTAAGTCAAAAAATGGGCAGGAGACATGAACAGATACTCCTCAAAAGAAGACAAATGGCTGACAGACACATGAAAAAATGTTCATTGTTAGCCATCAGGGAAATTCAAATCAAAACCACATTGAGATACCACCTTACACCAGTTGTTATTGCAAAAATTGACAAGGCAGGAAACAAGTGTTGGAGAGGCTGTGGTGGAAAAGGGGCAACCCTCTTACACTGTTGGTGGGAATGCAGGCTGGTGCAGCCACTTTGGAAAGCAGTATGGAGTTTCCTCAAAAAGTTAAAAATAGAACTACTCTGTGACCCAGCAATTGCACTACTGGGTGTTTACCCCGAAGATACAGATGTAGTGAAAAGAAGGGCCACATGCACCCCAATGTTCATAGCAGCAATGTCCACAATAGCCAAACTATGGAAGGAGCCGAAATGCCCTTCAACAGATGCATGGATAAAGAGGGTGTGGTCCATATATACAATGAAATATTATTCATCAGAAAGGATGAATACCCACAATTCACATTGACATGGCTGGAACTGGAGGAGATTATGCTGAGTGAAATAAGTCAAGCAGAGAAAGACAATTATATGGTTTCACTCATATGTGGAACATGAGGAATAGCATGGAGTACATTAGAAGAAAGAAGGGAAAAATAAAGGGGGAGAAATCGGCTGGGGTTGGGGGAGATGAACCATGAGAGACTATGGACTCTGGGAAAGAGTCTGCAGGTTTCAGAGAGGAAGGGCATGGCGGATGGGTTGGTCTGGTGGTGGGTATTAAGAGGGGGATGTATTGCAATGAGTACTGGGTATTATACAAAACAATAAAACATGGAACACTACATCAAAAACTAATGTACTGTATGGTGACTAATGTAACATACAAATAAATGCAAACAGCAAAAAGGCTAGGAATGGCATTTAGAATATGAAAAAGAATTAACAACATAGGAGTCGGGGTCTTATCTAACTTATGTAGAGTTTTTATATGAATTAGAAGAAGGTTCCCTCTTTGGGAAAAGTTTTCAGTTAGCAATAATCATGCTTCGGTGGGCCGTGATACTGCCCCTGCACAAAGCTTCCCCTTTGGGAGAGTGGAGAAGAGGGGCAGTGGGAGGAAAGAGGTGCCCTTTTTTCTGGCTGAGGAAATCGGCTGGCAGAAGGCTCACTGAACCCACGGGTGAGGGCTGGATTTAGCCCAATCTGCCTGAGTTTAGGCGTCAGTCTGGATCAGAGTGGATCACATACAGTCATTTGAAAACTTTGTTTCCATTAAAACTGGGTGTGTTTACATTGTATCTGCAAACTGGGTTGGAGGGAAGGAAATATTATACTCTGGGTCACATGTGGAAAAGTTTGAAAACCAGCGTTTGGGGTAAGACGGGGGGGAATGGGTAACTAAAACGGTGAGGAGGGCGGGATCATTGGGAGTTGCGCATGTGCACACACTGTGCCTTATAAAAAGGACTAGGAGTATGGTAATAAAAATGACTTCGATCTTGAATGCATTATACATGTGAAGATTGGGGATTCAGCTCCCATCTTTCCTAAACTTGAAACACTATAAGGTAGGGAAGAAAAATGTGGCTCAGGTATTGAGTGATCTCTGGCTCAGCACTGGGTCTCTGCAGCTTCACTGTCATATTAGGGAAGTAGCAGAGTCTGGGTCATTGCTAAGATCTTTTAAAAGCTAGGTAGTGAGGAGAGGAGACTTTGGGTGTGCTGTGGGTCAGAGCCACAGGTTTCTACGATGTGTAGATCGTAGAACCCAGTGATGGGTTAACTGTAGAACACGTAGTCAGCAATAGCTGAAAATTAATTTTTAGAGGATTAGGAGGGTATCAGCTCTGTAAAAAATCAAGTAGATGCAGTCTTGGGATTTGCAAGATATAAGCTCTAGCATCTTCTGCTGTGTTCATGACTTTTTTAAAAATGAAGAAATACTAGCATTAGCATCCAAGTCTGATTTTGGCTTTGGCCTCAGAATGTAAGTGAAAACAGACAGTCACCTTTAGACTTTACTCGGCCACCTCCCCATTGTTAGGGGTAGTAAAATTGTGGTAGTAAGTTGCAAGGCCTGTGTTGGTTTCTAGACTGAACCTGGGAGGTGGGGAGTCTACTTTCCCTTTATATCGGGTCTTCTTGGCCAGGAGTTGGCAGTGGGAAGGATGCAGGAGGCTACGTTTTGTGACTCTTAAAAAGGGAGGGAAAGATGACCAAGCTGTGGTGTGTTGGGGAGTAAGGAGATTGGGCAAAGGTCCAAGTTCCTATAACACTTCATCCCCTGTTGTCCTGAGCTCTTACCCCAATTCATGTCAGGTACCCCGTCTCTGGGTGGTCCCTTCACTGGAGAGGTGGCAGGATAGGACTTCTTGAGTGTTTTCTATGAATAGAGATTGGCAGAAAGGGTCACCTCCCACCCATTTTTCCTGGGGAGCAAATGTGTTGTAGTTAAAACTTGTGTATTTTCCTTAGAAGTGTTAAAACTTGCCATTTAATTTTCAAGTACCTTGTTGATTAATTAGAGTTTTTTAAAAAGGTTTTTATTTATTTAACAGAGAAAGACAGCCAGAGAAGGAACACCAGCAGGGGGAGTGGGAGAGGGAGATGCAGGCTTCCTGCTGAGCAGCTGAGTGGGGAGCCAGATGCGGGGGCTCCATCCCAGGGCCCCGGAATCATAAGCTGAGCCGAAGGCAGACACTTAACAACTGAGCCACCCAGGCACCCCAATTAATTAGATCTCAAGTAAACTTGAGTTAGTATTCCCTTCAATGACTGTTATTGTGGGGCAAGACAATAATAGCTAATGTTAACTTAGTGTTTAGTTTAAAAAACCATCATTCTACCGACAGTATTTTATTTTTATCTGTACGAATAGCCATGCATTATATTTTCTTAGTCCCATTTTACAGAATGTGGATTGAGGCTCACCTCTCAATTTTACCTTTTTTTTTTTTTTAAGATTTTACTTTTAAGTCCTCTTTATAACCCAAGGTGGGGCTCAAACTACCAACCCTGAGGTCAAGTCATGTGCTCCACTGACTGAGCCAGCGAGGTGCCCCGGGATTTCACTTCTGACACCTGGCCTCATTCCCCACTGTGCTCACCCCTTTCGCAACCAAGTCATCACTTCATTTGGAGTTGGGGTGTATGGATGGTTCTTTTTTTCAATCAGGCCTGTCATGAGTCAGGAGTCCCTATATCCTGCCTATGGATAGGAGTACAGAGTTAGCCCTTTTCAGGCCTGCCAGATATTAAATGCAATTTAGAGCAGCTAAGTTTAGCTTTCCAAAGATGGGTCCTGACAGTATTTGATGCTGTGCTCCACAAAATCTTTAAAGCTGTAAAGTTGCAAGTATAGGGCTTCCTAAGCAGAGCAGTCAACTGTGAGTGAGGGTTTTCTTGGGCCGGGAAGGTCTGTGTTTTTGTTAAATAGTGTGAGGTGGGCTTGTTTGCTAGAGACCATTCAGAGTCATGGCTGATGATGTTACCCCACAGGTGCCACATCCTTCTTTTCTCCTTCGTAGCCTGCCCCGCCCTGCGCCTCCCTGTTTACAAAGAAAACTTAAGGATACTGTGAGGGTTTGCTGGGAAAATGAGTATGAAATTCAATTCAGTGTGTGTAGAGGTAGCGAGATGAAAATACAGTGCTTTTTGAGAAGAAGAGAGTCTCAGAAATTCCAGTTTTAGGTTACTTGCGTTCAATCACTCTCAAGAGATTTTTAAGGGGAAGGGTGGGGACAGAGGAGGGGATTCAGACTAGATGAGAAAAATAGCTGTGGAAGAACAAAGTTGAGCGTTTACACCCGTCTGTTGCCCCCCTAGTTGGAGGCTGGACTTTGCGTTTCTAAGAGAACTCTGATTTTACTGGCGTATTTCATAGAGGCCGAAGAGCTCTGATGCCAAATGTTAAGCTTGGATTCAAGGGGTTTGATGTTTTTAGTGATAAACTTACATGTTTGTTGAATAAAATGTAGAATACAGAGAACCATAAATAATGAAAGCTTGATTCTCACTTTCAGACATAATCACTATTAGTATTCTGTGTTTGTCCTTGTGCCCTATTCCTAACATGTAGAATAAAGACTTAAGAGCTCATACTGTATGTTTGGATTTGTCCATTTTCGACAACTTCATTTTGTGTGCAGTTTACCGTGCCAAGTATTTTTTAAAAATGTAGAATTTTGGAATGTAAGGCACTTCAAGAGAGAATTCATCTTTCCTCTATTTTCTAGATGAGGAAATTCAGGAAAATGAGGTAAAAGGACTTGCTCAAAGTTGTTTCTCTCGGAGCTGGAATGGGAACTGGTTCCACTTATTCCCATTTACTTCTCACTGTACCATGCTGCCTATTTCAGTTTATTTACTGGGGAGAGTTTGTGAGGTATTATCCTCTAGGATACATGAGAGATCATAGCCCTAGGGCATTAAGTCCATCTAACTTTAACTTTGAGTATGAAAAAAGTAAAACCTTGAAACTACCCCAGCACACCTGTGTCGCTAATTTGCCGCAGCTACTTTGGAGAAGTTCAAAAACCATTATGATATGGCTGAATTGCTGCTGTTTTAGGGTTATTTGAGGTGAACCTGAGAGAACTAGAGGTTAAAAATACAGGCTTTACATTTAATATAAACATCCATAGATTTGAAGCTTTTCCTTTTCCTCCACATTTAAACCAATGAGTGGTTTAAAGCTTTTTAGTGGTTTTGCCAAACTGCTCATTATTTCCTATGCCAAATTTCTTCGACTCTGAAATAGATTTGTTTTCTTCTGCTGAATTCCCATAGGAATTCTTAGTGGCATCATTCCTTTGGCAATTGCTCACTCCATCTTACGGTTTTTCTTCCGTTGGCTTGACATTTTGAGTATTTGATGAATGGTAACTTTCCCTGGGTTGTGTGTCTAGTTTTTCAGCTCCTCAGGGATGGGGAGGTTGTCCTATCGGTTCCCTTCCTTCCTGCCTCTCTCTTTTCCCTCCTTTTGCTGTGTCTTCACAGCTCTAGTGGAGCACCTCCTAGGTTTGCACTTCTTAAAAAGGTGCTGAGCACTTTTAGGGCAACTCAGGGCACATGGTCTCTTCTTTCACCTCTGTGAGCTGTTAGTCATGCTGGCACCGTTGGTCACAGGACTGTCTCTGTAGAAGAAACAAGTCTAGCATGATTTGCACACCTGTTTGGGTCAAGAGGTGATCAGATGTCCTTTTTGAGGCAGTTACGGATTCGGACAATGTACTGGTGCACGCCGTCTCCGACTCACCCACATTGTTTGACCCTGGTCAGTCGAGAACAAACCAGAACAGCTGAAGCAGCTTCAGTGAGCTAGGAGGGATATCTAAAAAAATAGGTGATGGAGAATCCTCTATTTGTGTTTTTCTTGGACAAACTCCCTCACAGGAAGTCTCCAGCATATTAAATTCTGCATCTTGAAGACTTAATAATTTCATACGTCTTGGCTTTCTACATCTTGAGGGAAGAACAATTGAAGACAGAATGAAGGGAGTGAAGAAATTGAGTGTAGAAAATCTGAGGAATAGGGAGTAGGGAAGAAAGGAAATAATTACTAGGATATATTTGTAGGTGGGGGCACAAGGACAGGAGAAAGAATGGAAAGATATCGAAAAATAAGGGTAAATAGCCAAATATTTGGGTGGGGACAGGATCTGAATGACATTTGGCAAAGTTTAATATACTTTTGGTGCTTTTCCAAGTATTTCCAAGCGATTGGGGTGGGTGGGGAACTTAACTAGAGATGACAGCTTAAGTGCTGGAGAATTAGGATGAACAGAGCCTGAGCCACTAAAGGAAGAGGACACAGAATTTTTAAAAAAATTATTTTTTTCCTGATGGTGCTCTGTATTTCTTATACCGTACTTAACTTATTTTCTAGTATTGGACCAAAGAGTTTAATTTAGTATAACATAAAGAATCTCCTTTTTGATCAGTGGCTTGCTTGTCTCCTGACTTGTTCACTGTAGAAAAGTGTCAGGACACCGAAGATGTGATGCGAAAGGAGACCAACTTCAGGAGCTATGCGGAAAAGCAGCGCACCACTCTGTGCACCAAGGAGCCCACGTGCGATGTGTGTGCGCATGCGCCCATGTCTGCTCTTTTTCCTTTAAATGCGTAGTTGCAAGGTACTTGTGCAGTTTCACGTGTTGCTGGAGTGTGAGCTTATTTCTCTTGGAGTCTTTTTTTTTTTTTTTACTTGTTATATGTAAGTAATGTAAGTAATGATGGTTCTCCATACCCTCTAGGCCTCTGGGAATTATTTTCCACCTGTTTGGTTCTGCAAAAGGAGTAAACTAACTTGGGAATTTTATGATTGGGAAAGGAATTCTACTTCCTAAAGATAATTATGTTTACTCTTGGGTTCTAGTATCTTTGGTGTTATTGCCTGCCCCTAGCAGGGCCCCCTCTGACATAAGCGTTAGGAACTGAATTGTGTCAGCACTGTGACTTAAGGCGTTTATCCTAATCCAGGTGTCCTTGGATTGTGTGGTGCCAATGAGCAAGGTGCCAGCACTGATTGCAGAGCTGGGCTGCAGGTGTGTGTTCTGAAGAGCTCTGTGATTACCCAGGGAAAGCATTACAGGTGAAATGTGAGTTGGTGTTTTTCTTTGGATGCTCTGTTTTGACCGAATGGGGGTAGTGGTATTTGTATTAGTTACAGTGCTTTTCTCCTAGACTGGAATGAATAACAGTGAATTCTGTCTGCCAAGGGTGCTGTCTTGCAGCAGAAGTAAGTAGAGAGTGATGACCAGGGAGGAGCCCGCACAGATCTGGTCCAGATTTGGGTGTGCGGTAGGTATTTGAGTTGGCCGGGTTTCCTGGAAGACAAGCTTCCACTGTAGTTATATAGCTATATTCTAAAATTTCTGTGTGACTATTACCCGGTTGTGTATGTATGTTCTAGATGCATTCAGAAGTGAATTTCTTGTCTGAGGTCTCAGTTCTGATAGCCATCGCGGCTGCTTTTCTGGACAGGTGCCCCTTCTCTTTTCCAACTGTTCCTCCAGCTTTCTGCTGTGATTTCCGTACCCACCGGAGTGGTGAAAGGAAAGTCCTCAGTGCTTTCATCAGATAAACACTATGCAACGAAGGAGCGATTATAGTAATGCCCGTGGTTGTGGTGTTTTCACTGCTTTTCAACAGTTTCATACTGTTTTTACACCTGTAGGGAATTGGAAGCTCAGCAGGGTGGGGTGCATTGAGAGAAGATACAAGAGGAAAGTGTGTTTGGGAAATGTAAGCTTTTTAGAAAGTGCTGAGGGGCAAATTCATTCAGAAATGTGAGTTCATCACCTGGTTGATTTAACAGATTAATGCAAATAAGAAATACCCAGCAGATATCCTTTGCTGAGAGGTTAGGTTTCTGCCCCTGCTCAGGACATTCTAGAAAGATCTCTTGGTCACTTTGCTCACTTAAAGTTTCTTAGATTCTCTAGTATCTGTGATGTGAAGGGTTGGTTAAATTCTTATGGTCCCTCCCGTATTTGAAATTATATGGTTCAGGAGGACTGTGTATGTCCCAAAACATATTGTCTACGATTTACTTTGGAACCGCTTTTCTTTTTTCTTGTTTTTCTTAGAATTTAATACCTTTTTGAAGTTAATGGCCCTTTAGGTCAGTCTTAACCCATGAGAACCAGTCATGTAGACTGAATTACTAATATGAATCTTGAAAGATGGTCTGAGATTTCTCATTATAAATGTGCCAAAATAATATTCCATTAGAGTGCTGATTAATATTAGGCCTTCTTTATTGAATCATTAAGGTGATTATGTTGGATAATAGAAAAACAAGCTTATGATGCCTGGAATTGTTTGAAAAAATAGGTACTTAAGTTTTTTAAAGGTGTGTTCTTGCAACTTCATTTCTTTCTATGCAAACATACGAAGCATAACTTTGTGCATAGGGGTGTGGTTTTTTTGCTCTAAAGGGTACAGAGAGGAGTAACAGACGTATTTAGTAGGTGAGATGTGGGTGTAGGGCTGGCCTGTGGAAAAGTGTTGAGAGAAGAGGGGGAGGGAGGGGTGGCATTGAGCTGGGAGTGGTGGGAGGTCTTTGGGAAGGTCCTACCATGGGAGTTGCACTGGCCCCGTGGCAGGGGAGATGATGGGCATGCTTCCGCTGGCTGCCTTTTGAGAAGGGGCAGGAGTAGATTTTCCTAACAATAGAATTCTTCGTGGACAGACCTGAGCAGAGAGGTTGTAAAGGAGGGTCCAGCCAGAGCCTGGAGAACTCTGTATTTGACAAGGAAGAATTCAGGTTTTCTTTCTGCAGGTACTGAGGTTGTCAAAACAGATGAATTGTGTGATCAGAACTGGAGTTGAGTAAGATTAGTTGGGAAGAGATTCAAAGTAGGGGCTAACAATTGATGAGAAAGAAATCATTATGAGAAAAATGACCCTGTTGGTAACATATTTACTGGTTCTACTTAATTTAATCAGAGTCTGCTGTTTATCATTGAAACTGTTTTTTCCAAAATATAAAAGTCCTCAAATTGTTGTCTAGGATACTATCTACTGCAGATAAATTACGTACACTTCAAGTAAAAGAGGAACAATCAGTGTAAGGTCCTGATTATGATCTTTCTTCATCTAGTATGTTCAGATACTCACTTTTTGTAATTAACCCTGGTCTGTGGCATTCTGGTTTTTTTTTTTTCCCTCCGAAAATGTTTCTTAAACCCTTCACTTAGTAATGTTTTGAAAATGTTACTTGGTTGATTAAAAGTGCGTGTATCCCAATATCCCTCACCCCCAGTTTATTAAGCTTCTAGTTCCGTTGTAATATGCTATTGTAATATCCATTGTAATATGTAATATTGCAACATGTAATATTATAACAGGTCATATTATAATATGTTATAATATGTAATATTGTAATATCCATTATAATATCCATTGTAATGTGCCAGGAAAGTTCTTGGAAAGTAGTTTGTTTTTAATCCTTGTAATATTGTTTAAAGTCGATAGTCCTGAAACAAAGTAAAAGTGTCTTGGGAAGAAAGTCAAAGTCCTAGGTAATAAGGGAGAGAGTTGGAATTGATTAGCTCTGTGTGATACTGAGTCACTTTCCTTATCTGTAAAATGGAGACATTGATACTCTATTTCTGGGTGGTCACGAGAAATGAAATGATCTTTGTAGAATGTTCAGCATAATTCTGCTGTAGCTTGTTTATAAGCTACCTTTTGCAATATGAGTTCTAGAAGCACAGTGTTTATGAACCTAAAAATCTTAGTTGACTTGGTTGGTCTGATAAGTAGTTTTATGTTCTCAGTTTTGGAGTTGTAATTTTTCTTTTCAAATTTAATATTTTTTCAAACAGGACTCTTAGTTTTGTGTGCTATGAGTGAAACTTGTATCCTCAATACTTTCTTTTAATTATTCCCTACAGACTGTCATTCCACTGGTTCAGTTCTGTTTTGTGTTAATTTTTATTGCCTCCTTACCCCCCCCGCCCCCCCCCGCCGAAATGCAATAGTGCTGTCATGTCCTAGTGGAAACATTGTTCTCTTTGTTGGCGCCAAAGAAGTGCCTTTGTCATTCCTTTGAGACATTCTGCAGATGCCATTTTGCAGTTCTGAAAAATATGTCCCTGTCCTCCTTGTGCTGTGTTAAATTATGCGTGTGTATGGCTTGGTATTTTAATGAAGTTGTAGTGAAAACTTGACAGTGATACTTGTCATATGATAACAAAACAAAGCTCTTTCTTGACCAAATGTAGGTATGTGTTCCCTGTCTCTCCATAGCGTTGTGTGGTCGAAAGTCGATCCCTCCTGCACCCAGGACCTCAGATATTTGATGCTTTTTGACTGACTTTATAGGAAACTGTTCAAACAACTAATTCTGAGCCAGAGCTCTAAGCCTTTTGTTGATGTGTATTTCTTCTCAAAGATCTCTTAATTTCTGCGTTCTTAATAGCATTTTAAGTGGCAAGAACGAGCTCTAATTTGCTAAATGGCTTTAATCCTTGTATTAAGAAGTGGGGGCAAAAATCTGTTGGGAAATGGCTGTGATAAAATCCAGGAAATTCCTTTCATTCTTTTAAATCCAGTTAAAATCTAACTTTTAAAAAAGGCCTCTGATGTAATAGTGTCTGAAAGCGTGTGCTTCTTAGAGCCCAGTAATTTCTTGTACACAGTACCAAGCTCAAAGAGGGATAGTATGAATGTACCTCTGTGTTTTAGGTAAATTTATACCACATGGCCTGGTACCAGTTTATTATAACTTTACTGAGATTCACATATCCTGTGTTGTGCTGCCTTTAAAACTGCTAAAGCAGGAATACAGAACTAAAGAGAGAAAACTCATGTTTTCTGTTTTAATGGAACTTAATCTATTAAAAAAAATTTTTTTAAGATTTTATTTATTTATTTGACAGAGAGAGGAAATACAAGCAGGGGGAGTAGGAGAGGGAGAAGCGGGCTTCCCACTGAGCAAGCAGTCCCATTTGGGGCTCTATCCCTGGACCCTGGGATCATGACCTGAGCCGAAG